>BQNB010089932.1:0-18021 GCA_026074375.1 Tanacetum coccineum
TATATATATATATATATATATATATATATATATATATATATATATATATATATATATATATATATATATATATTCTTTAGCAAAATATATCGTAAATAAGAATTAATATTTTATATTCAACAACCACACATCTAATTTATGTACGTAATAACAAAAATAGATCTTTCCGGGAAAAAACAAAAAAAATCTAAAAAAACATGAAAACGGAGATAATACCACAAAATAATATTTCGTATAAAAATACAAAAAACATAAAACATGAAAACAAAAAAGACCAAAACAAATTTAGGCACAAAACACCAAACATAAATGGCCCTTCCAGGTCATGCCAACCCCGTTTCGTCTTTCGTCCGGACCTAAATAAGGACAAACACCTATATTTGTAGATGGCATTTATTTACCTTACAAAACCATTAGCATGGACAAAGGATAATAAATTAAAGTTGAAAAATAATAAAAATGATAATAACCAGACACAAAGAAAAAAAAGATCACAAAAAAACATAATTGAAAAGATAAAAATACACACATACCAATTGGACTCCACACTAGGAATAATTAAGCCAAACACACACACACCCACACCTCTTATCAAAACAAATTCTAAAGGCAAACCCGCCCGTTGGGCGGGTTACGTAGCTAGTATATATATGTATATATATTTATATATATGTATGTATATGTATGTATATAATATATATATATATATATATATTTATATTTAAACTTTGTATTACTTAAATCTCGGGTACAAACATCGAATTAACTCGTTATATATGTAAAAACACTATTTTGACTCGGTTTTGGCCAAATGCGGATAAAAGTAAAAAAAGTACTAAAATAAAATAATTTAGCTCTCAAAGCTAAAATATAGAATTGTTGATTTCTCGATCGATAAAATGGATAAATATCCAAAGTAGGACTCGCGAATAATTAAAACAACGATTTTAATAAAAATCGACTAAAATAATAAAATTAATTCTATAAAATTTAGAAAATAAAGGTAAAGCTCAGGATAAATAGTGACCTTAAATACGAAATGTTACAGGGTGTAAGTAATAAGATATCACTAACAAGAGACATGATCCGGAGGTCTAGGAGAATAAAATAAATGTTTAGCCATATTATTGATGAGAGAAAAAGTGTAGAGAGAAGATGTGTGTGTCTAGAGAGAGAAAGTCAAGAACACAAACACTTTACAAAATGAATCCTCACCCCTCCATGGAAGTATGGAAGGGGTATTTATAGTCCTAGTGACACTTAACTATTGTAACTAGTCATTATTAGTCCCTACGTGTCACACTATAAACGAACTAAAGTAATTCCGGATATGTCACCATATTTTAAGGCTAACAAAACAAGAACTTGGAAGATTAAAAAAATAGAATGGAGCTCAATCAAACACAACGAAACACTAATACAATACACCCCCGGTTAGCTCTGATGCCAATTGTAAGTAATAAGAAACACTAGCTAACTCGATCCGGAGGTCAGGGAGGATTAAACAAGAACTTAGCCATTGTATTATTTAGTGAGAGAAAAAGGAAAGATGTGTATGTGTTTTAGAGAGAGAAAGAACACACACACACACACACACATACTTTGGTGAAATGATACAAATGAATCCTCACCTCTTCATAGAAGTATGGAGGGGATATTTATAGGTCAAGACTAGGGAAACTGAGTCTTTAAATTCCCCTTGACAAACACTTAGCTACTTTTCGAGGTTATTAGTCGAGGGGGATCGAGATTCTTAGTTTTCTAAGTGCTTACTTCATAGCATTGCGTGAGGACACGGCAATATCTTAGTATGGGGGATTTTGGTATGCGTTTAATTACACATACCTTTCACCATTAAAATCGGACTTAAATGACCCAAAACATACCAAAAATACATTGTATTTGTATGTTTTCACTTATATTGTGCAGGAAACGGATATCCGACAAAAGGACGAAAAATCAAACAAAAACAGACAAAACCGAGCACGGAACGGAAAAGCGTAGAAAAGCCAAAGTCAAATCGAAGCCAAAGTCAACAAAAGTCAAAAAGTCAACCCCGACAATTTCAAAGCCAAAAAATCATCAAGTCAAAGAAAATACAACTTTAGGGACCAAATTTGCCAAATCCTAAAGTTGTATAACAAGGTTAAATACTACAAGGACTGAAGTTGTAATTATGCCATATATAACTTTAGGGGGCCATTTCTGCCAAACCCCTAAAGTTATATAACAAAAGGACCATGCATGTAATAGCCCTAATAACTTTGGGGGGCTAATTCTGCCTAAACCCCAAACCTGTTATACCACAAGGGACCAAATTTGCAACTAAACCTAACACCCTCAGGGACCTTTTGTGCCAAATCCACAAACCTTACCCTGTTATACCCAAAACCAAATTTCTCGCCCAAACAAACCCCACCACTATTCACGCTTCCCTGTCCCCCCTCCTCGACCACTGTTCACCCCCAGCCAAAAACTCATTAAAACTCACCCCCACCTCACAAAGGGATAAATGACACCATGGCAATCCTCCCTCACCCCATTGGATATGAAAAAGAAGGGCTATGATTACTCGGATTGGGCTCCAAGAAACTTTGATGCCGGGAAGTGTTATCACACCGGGTCCGTTCCCCAACGACATGTGAATTTGATTCAAGTTCAACATAAACATACCATTGTTATAATATCCAAATCCTACAAATACACCAGACTTCGATAAGATATACTTATCAGATTCATAAACCTACTTATATCCACACTTATTTAATACATGACTGATACACAATAAAATATATAATATAATACCACAAGAGCAATTAAGAAAAATTCCCTAAGGAAAATTCACTCTTAAAAGATATATTTAATATATAATACGTATATTTAACCGGGAAGTGTGATCACCCGGGTCATTTCCCCAACGACTTGTGAAATTAAAACCTTGCTTTAGTTTGTATTATGATTTGAATGGGAGAAAAGATATTTTTGAGTGTCTATTACTACTAAATAAAAGCAAAAATCAATTAAAAGCAATTAAACACTTAAACTAATTAACGGGAAATGAATAAAACGCGACAAATAAGCAAATACACTAAATTAACTCCTAAAAATGCAAACTAAATTTCTAAACCTAAAATAGGACAAAAGAAAATTTTAAGAAAAAGAAAAACATTTTTTTGATTATTTTTGAATTTATTATGATTTAAAAACTATTTTTTTGAATTTTTATAAAACTTTTTTCTATTTTTTATGATTTTCCGAAAATTTAAAACTTAGAAAAATGATTAAAAATAATCTACCGAATGGAAACATGTGAAAATTTCAGGGAAAATACTAAATGCTAACAGGAACTTAAGAAAAAATATAACTACGAAAAAGCTAAACACATAAGCCCTAAAATAAGCTGGATAAGCTACGGCTTATAAAATGAAAAGGAAATGAAAACGACTACTAGTATTAAATGGGGGGAAAGGTTACTGGATGAGCTATTGGAGCAAATGGTTAAGGCATATGGTCTATAAGCAGGAGGTCTTGGGTTCGAGGTCTGGCAACCCACTTTTTGCTATTTTTTATTTTTGACTTTTTAACAAAACTGAATATTAGAACTTATTAAGGACTTATTTTTAAGCAACTTTAATGAAAGATACATAAGCTGAAAACCAAAATTGAGCTCACAAAGAGCTCATCAAAGATGCTGAATCAGAAAGTAAGCTTTTGGCTTATTTTTTTCTTGTTTGGACATAAAAGCTTGCACTAGCTTCAATATAAGCTTAATTTTGAAAGCAAAAGCTATTCTAGAATCCTAATGTGCATAAACTAAAATTGATAAGCTAATTAAACTACAAACACTTAACCCTAGCTGAATTTGAAGATCAAAAAGTAAAACTCAGGAATGAACTTAAAAAGCACAAAATCTACTTAAGCTAAAAAACTTTAAAAAGCTAATTCAGAACTCTATCTTATGAAAACTAGATAAGCAACTAATAAGCTATGAATATAAATGACAAAACCTATTTCTACAAGCTAAGATTTCAAAAATAAAAGCTACTAAGTTATTACTGCTGTTTTTGGCTTTTTGGCTTTTATATGACTTTTTAAGACTAAATGTACCTAGGCAATTAAGCTGGAAAATAAAAAGCAAGTCTTGATTTAACTTAAGCTATATTTAATCTATATTTAACTTAAATTTAAGATCCTAAAACCTAAGTTTTCTAGCTAAAATTAAACCTAAAAGTGACAGCAGTACTAACTGCTGTTAGTACTGATGCACTTGGCAAGAGTTCAAAAGCCTAAATGCAGGTAACCAATGTGGTTACCTCTGCACCTAATACACTCACTAGGAGTGTAAAAACTTAAAGCAAGCAAGATCTAAGCCTTAGAGGGTTTAGATCAAATTTTCACAAGCAACAAGAAAGGGTAAAAGTACCCTGGTGCTGAGACATACAAATTAAGCCATAACTATGATTTTAAGCTAAAGCTAATCCTCAAATTCTTTTTAAAACTTGCTCAAATATAAAACTCTAACTATCCAAAGAGAAACTACTAACTAGTGTTGACTTTTGGAGGTCAAACAAGCTTATCCCAAACACCCCTTAACTACCATGACAGATTTGGAAAGAGCTTGAAAATGAATTCTAGCTTAAAAACCTTTGATACCAGATAGTATTTAGCTTAAAACAAACTTAACTAACATGATCTAACAACTGGATTAACTGGAAATCAAAGATCTATTACTATGCTTACTATATTTTTGGTTTTTATGGTTTTTATGGACAAGTTATGAAATACTAAAGTCTATAACACTTAAGCTAAAAACAGATAAACAAACACACTTAATAAGCTAAAAATAAGGTAAATAAGCACTAATAAGCAAATAGATTAAGCAAATAAGCAGTTTACACTAATAAGCACTTATTTAACTAGGAATTGAAGGACTAAAAGAAGTTAAATGAAAACTAACCTTCAGCTTCAGCTAAACAGAAGCTAAGGCTCAATTGAGCAGCTACAAGCTCTAGCTTATCCTTATGGATAAGCTAGTAAAGTCCATAGAAGCCCTTCCATGATAGGCTTCTCTTCCAAAAGCTTATAATCCAAAGTAGTAAAGGTACTAGTTGATTTTATTCATTTAAGTAGATTAATTGAATTGAGCTCTATCACTAGCTTATAGACTAGTGAGAGCTTATTGAGTAGCTTATGAACATTAGCTTATCATTTAAAGAGAAGTGAGAGCTTATGGAAGTAAACAAAAGAGCTTATGACAAATTATTTAAGAGTAAAAACAGAGTTTCATTAATAAAAGACTTGATTACATTACTTGAAAGGTAAACTACAAAAGACTTAAAGGAAAATTACATAAGCTAGGAAATTAAGCTAAAATTCTAAAACTAAGCTACTCCTAGATAGATCAACTGTGTGAGCATCTCTTTGTATTTATACTGGCTTTCAGAAGCTTCTAGCATCACAAGACGCTCCTCCATCTTAAAATTCAGCCCTTGATCATTAGCTAATCATTGGATGTGTAATCTCATCCGTTGGATTTCTTTTGAGCTCACATTGCGAGTTGCCCTTTGATTTGAGAGTGTGGTAATTTGGGGAAGACGCATGAACAGTAATTGTTCATTGGCGCTAATTCTTTTAACTGAAAAACGGGTAAAAGGGGGAAGTTTGGGCTATTGGCAGCTTTGGTCCTTGTAGTTGGTTTATTAAAGGTCCAAGTGTTAAATAACTTTCAAACTTGGCAGGATTGGCCCCTAGACTAGTATAAAGGGTTATGGGCTTATGTTTTGAGCTTTTGAATCCGGGTAAAGGAAAGATTAGGCCCATTAAGGTTCAAGGACCATTTGTGTAACATTGAAACTTGAGGACTAAATGAAACATTGGATTTGTCCTTTTGTTGAGTACTTTCTTATGATTTGGCTTCTGAATCCTTGGCTTCTTTTGTGCTCTTCCGTTTCCCGGGTGTCCGTGTTGCTCGTTTTTGACGTTTTTTCTGTGATTTGTGATATATCCGTCCCTGCAACACAAACACAAAAACAAGCATATCTTTGCCATTTTTAGTCTGTTTTGGGTTTAATTGGGCTATTTAAGGTATAAACGGATATGTGTATTTTACACTTATCAGAAGCAATTTAACATTTTCTCCCCCCTCAAATAATGACCTGTTTTCTATTTAAAGAGCTGTAGTTATTGTTTGAGTAAACAAATGCCTTGAAAAATTATTTTATGATGAATTACTGAAATGATTATTTTATTTGAAAAAAAAATCAACACCATAAAAAATAATATTTCTCTTATTTTGACACATAAGCGCACTGACACGTACACTTATGGATAAAGAAAGAAAGCACGGGTTGTGTTGCATTGTAAATACAAGTCTTTGCATGGTCATAAAGTAGACTGGTGTATATAATTTTATATACGTATAATAATATGATGATAATGAAATTCCTAAACTACCCATGAGGACAAAGGTGGAAAGAAAAATCACACAAATATATATAATGATACGTATATTTACCGGTAAGTGATTACCGGGTCGTTAAGTCCCAGCGAATTGTAAAATTGAAACTTCGTTTGTTTTTGGACAATGATTTGAATTGGGTTTGAATATTTTTGATTGATTATCTATTACTACAATTAAAAATAAATTAAGCATGCAAATAAAAACATTTAACAACTTAAACAATTAAAACGAATACGGGAATTAAGCAAACGCAACAATTAAAATCTGAATATTCAAAAAAATTAATCCTAAAATTACTTTTCTATTCCTAATTAAAAATAAAAGCTAAAGAAATCCTAAAACGATAGTGATTAAAGTTAAAAACGAAGAAAAACGAAAACGAGAACGAAATCCCGTTCTTTAAAAAGGGAAAATTACAAAATTTTAATCCTGCGAAAGTAATTTTTAAACCTAAGCCTAGAAAATGATAAAAGAGAATTTTAGCAAAAAGAAAATTATTTTTTTGTTTATTTTTCTATTTTTTATGATTTTTTAAAGTTTTTAATAAAAGAAAATGATTAAAAATACAAAATTAACCTCTAAAAATCTAGAAAAATCACAAAATGTGTAAAATGATAAAGCTGATTTTATAAAAAATAAGCTAAACAAATAAGCCCTTAAAAAGCTAAATTAAGCTACGGCTTAAATTGGAAAAAAGAAAATAAGAAATGTTTAAAAGAAAAGCAAACGTTAGTTCAAAAGAATACATTGGTTTTAGAGAATGAAACTTTTACTATTTATTTACTAACTTGTAACATTATTATTTACTATTTACATTATTAAGCTAGGAATCGGTATCACTTTCTTTCGACGACACAATGGCCACACCTCCGAACAAGAGTCCTGTACTTATAGATACCAACCCTAAATATACATCTTCCATCCTTTCTTTCGATGTCAACAGTCGGGAGCTGAACCGACAATGGCCATGTACTTTAATGCGATGGAGTTTGGATATTAATTATTAACACTAAGATTATAACTTGCATCTTTTATTCACACAACTACATTATTATTAATTTTTTATTTTTTATATATATTTCAACCCATTATTTTTGCAAATAGAAAAATTTCAATTTTAGAAAACCAAAGTATAAACTTGAACTAAAATTCTTATTTACAAAAATGAGTTGACTTCATCATCGATAAAGCTTTTTCTCTAAATATGTTGATTAGACTTTAAAGAGTAAAACTCTAATTTGTAAAAATTAAAGAGAACACGTATAATTAATCAATTAAGATACTTCGGGGAAGAAAAACACAAGTTATACTAATAAGCCTTTAAGTTTTTCCGAAATAAACCTGTTTAGCATCCTTACTCTGTATTCACACTATCATTTATATTCTTTTGCAATTTAAAATCTCTTTAATAAAGAAATTCGCAAAAACTTTTGGCCAATATAAAATTCAACTCGGCATATTTAAAATCTAGCTTGAATTAGCAACAAGTCTTCATTTGCTAATGATTTCAAGTCTAGCATGTTTAAAGTCTACATGAGACTAGCACAAACTATCATCATTAATTGTTAAAGAAAAGCTAGAACTCAACACGTTCCGACTCGTGTCCAAAAATTACTTCATATACTAACCAACGGAAAATCTAACATTCGGTCCTTAACACTTATTTTTTAACTACTAATAATTATTATTTTTTCATTTTTCACTACAAATAAGAATTCTTAAAAATTTAAATTATGCTATTTTTGTAGGAAAACGGTACTGAGAACAAACATACCAGTAAACATCAAAACGATAGATTCCCCTCCCCAAACTAAAACAAACATTGTCCTCAATGTTAAAGCGGCTCTACGTAAATCTAAGCCGTTTATGAATTATGCAAAGATAAACGTGAATCGATAAGATGAAAGGATATCGGATCTCCCCAAACTAATTTCAAACAAAGGATAGGAAGCTCGAGTGAACCGGGACACAACACCGAACACGAGAGTCTTCAGAAATTGTTGGGTTAATCCTGCAAAAATCACAACAAACAACAAACAACAAGAAACCGGAAGAGGATAGCCACAACACATTAAAATAGAAAGAAAAATAGAAAAGGATAAGCATGGGGTGAACTCCCACGAAGCGGCTTGTTTTTGGTCACCGAGTCGCAAGCTCGACTCGATCCCTGAATTAATTCGTCCTTAGGGAGAGCAAATGGAAAACTTTCATTGAACATGCCACTGGCTTATGAAACGTGACGATGTCGGGGTCAAAAACAAAATTCTCACTCCTAAAGGAGAAAATCAAAGGTGATTCCTCGGTGTAAGTGAAGTGTGGAAGAAAAGTCCAAATGATAAATGTGAAGGAATCGACATCTTCAACATTTAGAGGTAACGTCTTCTTGCTTTGGTAGAAATCTTCATTAAGCACAACATTCTTCATAACCAAATCGGGCTCAAAACTCAAAAAATCATCCGGTGGTTCTGGCGGAGGCAGAAGAAATGACGGTCCTTTGAAAACTAAAAGAGTCCCGGAGGAAATGTTCTCTTTTAAATTCTCCAACAATGTTACAAGATTTTTATCATGAATGGCATGATAAACTAGTATACCTGGTTTGAATACTTTGTCCTCGTTTCTGAGAGAATTCAAGGTAATACTAGCCGACAACTCCGCAGTGAAAGGCGAGTCGGAATCTAACAAAGGAGGTGGTAAAATACTTGATTCGGTGGAATCAAATGCAACGGTTAAGTCCTTTTTTAAATCCTTTGGTTTGGAAAAATGATCATTAAAATCAATAGGATTATCAAAAGTGATTCTAATTGGCATGACAATGGTATTGATTAGAACATCACTTGAAACTTCATATTCTTTTCCCTTGATTTCTTCAACTTCTTAAGGACGAGAAAGAGGTTTTGGTTTTTGATGTAAGTAAGTTGCTAAGAGACAAATTATCTTTTTCCTAATCGAATTTCGTTTCATCATTTTCCATACAAATCGGACCAACGAGAAAAACATTGACATTTTCCATGAACAAACCTTCTCTCCGGTGAGAGTAGGTGAAGTAGGATTGCTACTTGAAACTTCAAGGGTGAGAGGGAGGGTAAGATCAATTCCTGGTGGAATCAAATCTTTTTCAAGATAAGCTTCAATTTCACTTTCTTCCGATGAAGTAAGTGTGAAGGAAGAAGAAGACTTAATCTCGACATCCTTATCGTTCGTTTCGAAAAGAGGATTAATGTTGCTAGATTTGAAATTATCATCGAATTCGAAAATAGGATTTGAGTAAACTTGAAAATTTTCTTCATGCATATCCTTCTTATGAATTGAAACGTCATCACCCGGTGGTAATGAGTTAGGAAGAGTGAGTTCATCGGCGAACTTCTCAAAATTATCACTAGTCTTCATCGAAGAAGAGCTAGGAAAAGGAGCATCGGATGGAATAGTGGTACTGCCACTAAACGGATCGTCTTTTGAGAAATCGATTACAGATATGGCGTGAACAAAATGCTTATTCTTGTTTTTCTCAGATTTATCGGCATAGTAAACAAGTTCTTCTTTTCCTACTCTTAAAGTCAAAGTTTCTTCGTACAAATCAATGAGAGCTTTTGCAGTTCGAAGGAAAGGTCTTCCTAGAATAATAGGTACTCTCGGATCAGGCTCAAAATTAACCACCACAAAATCCGCAAGAAAAGTGAAACCATCGACTCTAACTACAACATCCTCGGCTATGCCCATCGGGTGAGTAATCGAACGATTTGCAAGCTCGAGTGTCATACGAGTAGGAGTCAAAGCTTCAAGCTCAAGTTTCTTGTAGATAGAATGAGGTAAAAGGTTAATGCTAGCTCCAGAATCGGCTAAATCACTAGTCCTATTGAGTTCTTGTAAAGCACATGGGATAAGAAATTTTCCCGGATCTTCGAGTTTCTCGGGGACTTTGTTCATGATGATAGCGGAACATTCAGCATTCACAGTTGTGATGGCGATCTCCTCGAGCTTCTCTTTGTTCCTTAGCAATGAGCTTAACCATTTGTTGAACTTTGGCATTTCGATGAGAGCATCTTTCAATCCAATCTCTAAACAAAGTTGTTTGAACATCTTCAAGAACCGGCTATGTTGAGCACTTGGTTTATCGTTCTCTCTCACTTTCATCCTCTCGGGGTATGGAAGTTTAGATTGATACGAATTAGGATTTGGAGAATTAGGATCAAGATTAACGGTTTTCTTTGCTTTTGGTTTTAGAATTTCCCTGAAAATGGAATCTTCTTCCCTCGGAGATGGGACATGTGCGGTATTTTCCAAATTTGGATTTTGCACTTTTTCCGTTGACGTCTCCGGGTTTTGTTCGAGTTCTTTTTGAGGAATTGAAATAACGGGTGTATGAACAAGAGGAGTCGAAGGGTCATCCAGAGTTTTACCGCTCCTTGTGGTGATAGCATTAATTTGCTGACGAGGGTTAGTTACGGTTTGACTTGGAAGAGTACCCGTATTTGAAGTAGAGGCTGGATTTTTAAAATTATCACAAAGACTTGTCAACAAACTCGTTTTTGCAAACCTTGATTTTGATTTTGCACATTCTTTAATACTGCATCGTTTGCTTTGACGTAGCTTTCAAAATCTGTTTCAAACACCATTAGTTGGAGGTTGGTAGTACAACTTTGATTGGTTGTGGTTGGTATGGAGGACTTGACAACTTATTTTGGTGTTTGACGGTTTTGAATAAAGTTTCCTCCCACGGTTTTGGTTGAAATTAGAATTGGTTCCTTGATAACGGTTTTGGTTTGTTTTGGACAGTCGGTTTGATTGAAACCCGGTGTCTCATTTGATTTTGCCACATTTAAAGGTTGGTTTCTTTGGGAGAAAATTTCCAATGGCTGCGGTTGTTGTTTGAAAATTGTTGGACTTTATCTTGAAAACAGGGAAAATCGTTTCACCTCGAGTTTAAACTGACAATTGTTAAAATAGTTGATTGATCCACAACGTAACACACAACTTCCTCAACTGCCTTTGATTGGTGCAGGAGTAACAACTAAAGCTTTCATTGACTCATCATTTGGTTCATCTTGATAGTCATCTTATCTCGAGAGAAAGGCTATTTGTATGCATATCGAAAGAATTATTAAAGATGAAGAATTTAGAAAGAGGAGCATACGTACTCACTCTGAATCCATTACACGACGTCTTGATACGAACTTTTTGACTTGAGCATCTTAATTGCTAAACTTCTTGAGGCATATTGTCGCAAGAAATTGCCACCTGCTGCGGAATCTAAGGCACCTTGATCGTTGGAATTCAAAGAGTTGTAAAAAGTATCGAGTTGGTGGAGTTCCGAAAAGCCATGGTGAGGACATTGACGAAGGAGTCCTTTAAAACGTTCACATGCTTCATTAAAGGCTTCATTGGGTTTTTGGTAAAAAGTAATGATCTCATTCCGATAGTAAGTGGTTTTTGAAGGTGGAAAATATTGGTTTATGAATTTTGAAACAAGGTCGTCCCATGTGAGAATTGATCTTGGTGGTTCTTTGTTGCAAAAATTGGTGATATTTTGTCTTCTGAGATAATTGTTTTTTCTGATGGTGGGAAGAATATGTTTATGAATTTTTGAACACACTAGGTCGTCCCAAGTGAGAATTGCTCTTGGAGGTTCCGTGTCTAACCACTCTCGGGCTTCACCGCGTCTACAGAGAAAGAAAAAAGCAACAAAGCATTATCGAAGTGTTCGGAACTTCGGTGATTCCTTAAACAATGAAGTGAACAATTGTTATAAACAATCGTGTAGGTGATTGTGGGGACCTTGTCTACCCGTAAACTTATTACTTTGCACAAGATTGATAAAGGTATGTTTAAAACTCGAAAAAATTGGATACAGATGATCGGTAAAGAACAACCTATAGCATCTTCATACCCTTCGATGGGTGCTTGTAACATTTGGGCCATCGTTCGATTGTCGGCCATTGGAACAATGTTTTGATTGACAATTGGTTCAAAATTTTCAACAACCGGAAGAGTTTGTTGTTGTCGACGTCTTCGAGATTGCGAACGAGTGCGCATAAAAAGGAAAAACTAAAAATCAAAAAGCAAAACTTTTACACTAATTTTTTTTTTACAATGAATTTTAACGGTTACACGGAAGAGACTTAAACCAAATAATCAACTACTTCACGGTAGCTCTTGAAAATTGCTTTTCAAGGTGAGCCGTACTTCGTAGAGACACAAATGGCAAGTGTTAAATCTTTAGTTCGATTTGGGAACCAACAAGTTCACCGAAAATTGAAATGATAACACCTCCGTTGAGAATGTTATATTTTGAGGCGTATTTTTATCAATTGGTGATTTTTATTTCTTAATTAAACAAGGAGCGACTTTTTATATTTTTGATTTTTCTATTTTTTATCTTTTACTTATACTAAAAAGAAAAAGTAAACATATTTTTTTTTTGCTTTTTATATTTTTATGATTTTTTTGAGAGGATCTTTTTGGAATATAAAACAAAAATGAACTTTGAGTGGAAAGGACCTAACCAAATCAACAAACACAAAACGTAGGAATCTTAAACACTAGTCCCCGGCAGCGGCGCCAAAAACTGATTCAGTTTATACACGTAAAATAAATATAAATATAATATAAACTTAAGAGAAATTAAGAAAATTACCAAGTTACCCTTGATAAAATTCACTCTCAAAAATATATATAATATAATATATAATACGTATATTAAACCGGGCAAATATGATCACCCGGGTCGTTTCCCCAACGACTAGTGAAATTGAATCCTCGTTTAAGTCCGGATTCTGATTTGAATGAGCAAATGGATGATTTGATTATCTAAAGCAACAATTAAAATGGACAATTAAAAACAATTAAACTAATACGGGAAGACAAATATAATGATGACAATTAAGCAAGTAACACTAAATTATAACCCTAAAATGAAGAATTTTAATAAAATGAAAATTCTAAACCAAAGTTAGGACAAAAAGTCTAAAATTTATAGGAAAAAGTGAAAAACATTTTATGATTAGTCTTTTGAATTTTTTTAACAATATAACAACTATATTAATTCCCATTAAATTCCTAAAGAAATAACAAAAAAAATATAAAAAATAATAGAAATTATATTTTCTACTCTAAGTAAATTAAGTAAAAAGAAAATTTTAGACAAAAGAAAATTACTATATTTGCTTTTTAGATGAACAAGACTATGATTATTCTAAAAATTTAACAAAACTAATTAAAAACTATAAAAATAATAAAACTATTAAAAATAAAGTCCTAAAATTTTTATAAAAATTACACTAAATAAAAAAAAATGCTGCAGACAAATATATATAAAAATAAAAGCCCTAATTTTTATCTTTTAATAAAAGTTTAATTAAACTAATTAAAACATAACCCTAATTATTAATTAAAAATATAAAACTAATTAAAAACTAACTTAGGGACTAATTGTGTAAAAGACTTAAGGGCTAACGGGGCTAAAACATTTAACGGGAAAGGATTAACTAAGAAACAACTAAAACAAAAAAATTACAAGAATGGTCCCTGAGGACCTACCCCGATAACACATAAAGTCCTAATAAGCCCCTAAATAAGTTGAAGTTAAAATCAGCTTAGAATTCAAAACTCAAAAGACCAAAGTTGTAGAGTAAGCTGGGGAGATCAACTTTAACAAAAGCACTATGGGATGAAACTCAAAGATAAGCTCTGAAAGAGCTTCTCAATAAGCTGACCTCAGTTAGGAGGCATTTGAGCTCATTTCAACTTAAATGCTTGCACAAGGCTTGATATAAGCTCAAATTTTAAACCAAAAGCTATTCTAGATAAAATGAAAAAGGAAAGAAGTTCTAATTAACTTATGACTTGCTTAAGCTAATTAAGAAAAGAAAATAGAGCTAGAAACCCTTTTAAGCTACTAAAATTAATCATGAACTAGGCAAACTCAGAATACAAAAGCAATAAGCAAAAATCCAAATACGCTAAAATACTCAAAAAGAAAATCTAGACTTTGAGCTACTGAAACTTATAAAACTGATTATTATCTATCTAATTAAGCTATAACTTCTACCACCTTAAGCTAGGATTCAAAATTTAATAAGCTAACTTTCTACTTACTGTTTTTTGGCTTTTTATGAATTTTTGTGACTTTGACAGCTAAATTAAGCTAGGTAAAAAAGCTAGAAAATGCAAATTAAAACTTAATCTATATTAAGCTATAACTAAACTAAATCCTACTTGAATCTAAGCACCTAAAACCTACTTATACTTAACTATAAGCTAGGCTAATAGTGACAGCAGTACTAACTTTAAGTTAGTACTGGTGCACTTTGCACAAGTGCAAACCAAGAGTGCAGGTTTCCTAAGGGAAATCCTGCACTTAAACACACTCAAATAGAGTGTACAAACACAAATCAAGAGATAACCAAGCCTTAAATGGCTTGGTTCAAGTTTTCACAATCAAAATTTAAGAGATAAGATGCCCTGGTGCAGAAACAAGGAATATAAGCTCTAACTTTTTCATTTTCAAAATCTAACTTATAAAAACTCTTTTCCTAATTGTCTTAAAGGTAAACACAAGTGACTCAAGCAAAATGCACAATTAATTTTGACTTTTTGAGGTCAAACACACTTAAACCAAACACCCCTTTATTTATCTTGACAGCTTTGAGCTAAGCTTAAAATGAGAATCCACTTAACAAAGCATTAATACCAGATAACTAACAGCTTATAACAAACTTAAATGACAAAATCTAACTACTAAATTAAGCTAGAATGAAGATCTAAGAGATTACACTATTATTTTTGGTTTTTATATATTTTTAGGACAGAAATGAAGTACTAATGATCTAAACCTATTTAAGCAAAAACAGATGAAAACATATAACTAATAAGCACTAGTAAAGAAAAATAAGCACAATTAAGCAACTAATTTAAGCAACTAAGCAAATTTAATAAGCAATCTAAAACTAATAAGAATAGAGACAAGTAATTAATGAAACTTAAAGAGAAACTTACAAAAACCTTTAGCTCAACAAAAGGTTCCCAATAGGGCAGCTACAAGCTCCCTAGCTTATTAATAAGCTAGGGTATAAGTCCTTGGGAGCTCTTCCAAAGTTAGCTCCCCTTCCATAGCTTATAAATCCAATTGTTAAAGTTTTTAAGCTGGTTTAAGATATTAAAGAGTGATTAAGTCCAATTAAGCTCAATCATGAGCTTAGAGACTCATGAGAGCTGAATAGAGCTTATAAGAGCTTATTGAGCTTTAGCTTAATACTAAATAAGAAAAAAAATGAGAGATTATGAATTAGAGAGATTTTGAGAGATTTAAATCAATGAATTTCATTTTTAATTAAAGCTTGCTTTAAATTTAATAGATAAATACAAGATTAGAAAAAACATTAAGCTAGGAAGGAATGAAGATTTAAGCTAAAATAAACTTAAATCTAAAGCTTGTTTAAAAAATTAACTAGCACCACAGTCTCTCCGGTCCTACTGTGTGTGAGAGATGAGGCCTTTTTATTAGGATGCAGGGGAAACTTCTAGGTCCCTTTCCTTGCTGCTACTTCTCTTGCAATCTCAGCCATCAATTCCTTAAATGATTGGATATTGGTATTGAGACGTTGGATTTGTTTTGTGTCACCTGTGGATTGCACAGCATGTATTCTTTGACTGTGGTCATGCTGTGCTAAGTTCTGTGTGTAGATCTAGCACAAAAACACAATATATATTTGTGCTTACACCATGGACTGACGTGTTCATAAGAGCGCTTTGACGTGAGAGCTTAAGTAACCCTTGATTTGACTGTTTTGAACCCCTCATAGTGTTTACGAGCTAATGTATTGACCATCTAACCCTTTCTTATTGGGAGGGGGCGGGCAAAACCCCTTGTTTTACACTTTGGGAAACTAGTTTGGAGTAGATAGGTGAATAGTAAATGGGTTTCGCGCCTTTTTTGACAGTTAAAACTGTTACAAACTTTGACGGGTTTGCAAAATTTAGACCTTGTGTTCTCTTTTCCTTTTTCTTGTCCTAATTATCTTTCGAAAATGCAAAAAAACCAGTCTTGTGGTTTTTATTAAGATACGTGGGTTATGGTTTTGGGCTTATGAAAGGGTTTTTTGGCCAAATGGATCTGGGTGAGGAATTTTAGGGTATTTCAGGCCCAATAAGGCTTTTTAGGGCCCAATAAGGGTTTCTATGGCCCATTAAGCTATGAGGGGATATTTTTGGATTTATGTGAAACTTGAAGGACTGGACTTGGATTATTGTGAGGTTTTGTCTTGTAGTGGTTTACTGATGTTGACCATGTTGACTGGAGCTTGACTTTTCTGGCTTCGGCTTTGATTCTTTGGCTTCTTTTTGTTCTCTTCTGAATCTTGTGTCCGTTATGAAAGCTTTCTTTTGTACTTTTACACTTTTAACCCTTGTACATACTTTCGTATATCATTATTATCCAAAAAAAATTCATAACTCTCCCTTGGAGTTAAACCCTTGCAGTTAAATTCCCGTTTTGAGAAAAAAAATTGTAACTCCTTCACGAACAATTATCCACTTTTTGAAATTTCTTTCTCATTGATAAAAATTTGTTCAAAATGAAGTTATTTTTGCTTTTGAGAACACACATTTTTTTTCTTGATGGTGATTTGACTAAAAATTTATAACTCCCCCACAATAAAATATCTAATTAAAGAACTTTATCGAAAGATAGTTAATTTTACAGTTTTGAACATTCTTGATAGGATGTTTGAAAATTAAGAATTTCATAACTCCCTCTCGAATAAATATCTAATTAAAGAACTTATTCAAGAGATTGTTATTTCTTGCAGTTTTGCACACTTGAATGTTTTCCAAACTTGATGATTTTTGAAAGATGTTTTTGAAGAAATTCTTTGTTTGTGAATGAATTTTGATTAGATACCCTATATTTTAACAGTGAAAGAACATTGTGAATGATTTACTCCCCCTCAGTTCATGATATATTGATTTTGCATTTAAAGAACCACTTTTTGAGAAATACAATATCATGAAACTGATAAAGAACAAAGAAGATATGTGTTTGTATCTTTAAGTTATAATATTATTATTATTATTTTGTTATTTTTAAATAAAAAAAAATTTTATTTTGTTTTTAAAAAAAAATTATTTACAAATTGCTTTGATGTATGATCTTTTTATTCAAGAAGATAACTTCGCGAGACATTCCAACTGAGTTGGTGTCATACATCGCATACCAATCCTGTGAACTAGATACTCAAACCTTTCTTTTGGAGGGGCTTTTGTAAAAAGATCAGCAAGTTAATATTCCATCCCGACAAAGTAAATTTCAATGGTACCTTTCTCAGCATGCCCTTTGATAAAGTGATACCAGACGTTAATGTGCTTTGTATGTGAATGTTGTACCGGATTGCAAGATATGGCAATTTCACTCTTCGAGTCACGGTACATTGGAATCTTGTTGTACCGAAATCTATAATCTAGCAGTTGCATTCTCATCCAAATGAATTGAGCACAACATGCAGATAATGATACATACTCAGATTCCGCAGTAGACATAGCTGTATAATCTTGCTTTTTTGAGGACCAGC
>BQNB010089933.1:0-27280 GCA_026074375.1 Tanacetum coccineum
TCTCTATATAGACACCATGTGTTGTGATGATATCCATTCTTGTTTACGCCTCGCGTTTCCGCCTTGGCGGGGTGTGACATCGCAAACGAAATTCACATTTAGAGAACTTTGCGTACAGTTTCTCCTTCTTAAGCAGTTCTAATATTAAACCTAGATGCGTTTCATGTTCCTCCTTTGTCTTAAAGTAATCAAAATGTCATCTATGAACACGATAACGAACTTGTGTAGGTAGGATCTGCATACTCGGTTCATCAAGTCCATGAATACTGCTGGTGCATTTGTCAGACCAAAAGGCATTACAGTGAACTCGAAATGTCCATATCGAGTTCTAAATGCAGTCTTTAGAATGTCATCCTCGTGCACTCTCAGCTGATTTTATCCGGACCGAAGGTCTATCTTAGAGAAATACTGTGATCCTTGTAGCTGATCAAATATGTCATTTGTTCTAGGGAGGGGATAACGGTTCTTGATGGTCAACTTATTCAACTCTCTATAGTTAATAAACATCCTAAAAGAACCATCCTTCTTCTTTACGAATAATATCGGTACTTCCCATGGCGATGAACTTGGTCGAAGAAGCCCTAGTACTAGAGTTCTATAAGTTGACTCGACAACTCCTCCATTTCAAAGGGCACCAATCGATAGGGAGACTTCACGATTGGTATTGCTCCAGGGACTAAGTTGATACAAAATTCGATTTCTCAGGAAGGGGGTAATCCTAATAGGTCGTCAGGAAATACCTCAGAGAAGTTTATAACTATGAAAATGTATTTCATTTTCTGTTCTTTGGCTTTCGCACTCATGAGATGTCTCACCTTCTCTTCGGGTCGTTCTCCTAAAACTCTAAGCATTTCGGCGTGTGGTAGTGAAATTTTAACTACTTTCTTATGACAAACAATCTCGGCCTTGTGCCTGGACAACCAGTCCATTAATGGTTGTTTAACGTGAACGTACCCGTCACAATGTTTGAGTCCTGGCGAGCTTCCTCTGCTCCCATCATGAATGCTCTTCCACGTGTTGGGTTGCCATTGTTTCGATGACCTTGACCTCCCTTAATAGCCATAGCTTGATTCAGATGATTTCCTCCTTGTCCTGGTGCTCGGTTAAACCTAGGGCATGCTGCATTGTAGTGATCAGTACCACTACACTAAAAGAACACCTCACGAGCAGTTGTCGAGTTTCTGGCATTCGGTGGGTTCACCATTTTTGGCCTCGCCCTGCAATCCTTGGCAAAGTGCCCTAAGCGGTTGTAGTTTAGACATACAACAAGGCATCTCGGGGTGATGATGTAAATTGCAGTTTGTACATTTAGGTGTCGAACCCGTGTACTAATTCCTAACAGGGTTAGTGGTTGTGGCAAACGCCCTCCCAGTCCTAGATCTCTTGTTATCATCCTTAACATTCCCATCCCTACTCGGCTCCCTGCCATTTCCTCTTTTCTCAGTATTCTTCCTAAAAGATCCATTCCTAATCGCCTCATCGGTTGGCACCCCAGCTTTTAGTATAGCACTCTGAATTGTCGTTGGCTACGTTGCTGCCACCATCTTACGGATCTGTGGAGCAAGGCCATAGATGTACCTTTCAATCCTTTTGTTCTCAGGGGTAACCAAATGAGGGACTATCCTAGCAAGCTCATGGAATCGATCAGTGCATGGCCAGCTCCGACCATCGCGTAACACTAGAATTCTGTTTCTAGCTTTTGCATCTCATTGTTTGGACAGAACTCCTCTCTCATCATAGCCTTAAATCTTCTAAGGTCATTCCAACTGCGGCTTCCCGACCTTTAGTTTGGACTTGGGTGTTCCACTATGTCAGTGCCTTATCGATAAATGAACCGGCATTATACTTGACCTTCTAGTTATCTCCACATCTACTCATATCCTAGACTGATTCCATTTTCTTAATCCAGCAGGTGTAAGCTATCGCACCACACTTTCCATCATAGTCCTTTGGTTTACATGCCAAAAATTCCTTGTATGAACAACCGCCTCGACCGTTGTTCACGATAACATTCCTAACATCACCCTGGATGTTGCTAGCGTGGTTACCTACTTGAGAGATGATAGTAGGAAGCAGGTTTTGAAATTGCTGAGAGATGACCATGGAGAAGTCAGGGACTTCGTCAACGCCTCCATTCACTCTGTTACCTCGGTCAACTCCTTAACCATCTTGTACACCAGTTCGTCCACTAACTCTGCTCGTTGGTTCTCCAGTTCTTCCACCTCCTCTATCAGTCCGTCCACCCATCCTTCCACCTCGTAGTGCAGCAGTTAATCGGCCTACACTTTGTGTCATCATTCTTGGAGGCATCATCTACATGAGGGAGGATATAGGTAACATTAGGTAGGAGAGGAATTTCGAATATAGACGGTCCTAATATACTATTGATCGAATCGCGGCCTAAGGTGTCAAAACTGATCTTAGTGAGTAGGATCACCAAGTCCGCGTGGGTAGTGATGCATCTATAACTACGTTGGCCACCGTATTTATATATGCATCCTTTCCCAGTTGTACTCAGTATCTGGCTCACATGACCCAGTAATTGACTTATCTAAGATGATAGATGATAATTACGTGCATAGACGAATATAAGCGAAAACCACACACGTAGATCCTATTATGCAAGCTAAAATGGAGGTTCTTAGGCTATAGTCTACGCCAAACCACCTAGTTCTCTATAACATTGGCTCTAAATACCAATCTGTTACACCCCGACAAAGGTGGAAACTCGAGGCGTGACGGAGGGATTGATCGTCATAACACAAGGTGTCAATATAGAGAAATCTAAATGCATTGAAACATGGTGTTACGATGTCCTTCGACAACAAGTATGGAACTTGTGCCAAGACAATTCGAGAAACACATCACATAGTCTGAAATTACTACAAATCGACTCTTCAAAGTTAGAGTGATACATGTCTAAAAGATCCAGAACATAAACAATAAATAAAACTCCTAGAATACAGTCTCTAAAGAATGAATCCCCATAGGATGATCTTAAGTCTGCTAATAGGCCTGCTAACTTGACAATAACTGAGCATTAGCTTCACTTGAAAATGATACTCAAAAATATCTTAGAAGTAAAACCCAGTTGTTGTGCTAGATTTTAAGAGTGGACAATAGTGCAATATGAAAGCAGAATGCAAGCAGTAGCAATTAGATTTCCATCATAACAGCACATTATACCATAGCAGTCCAAACACAATCAACATATCAATAGTCATCCGCGCTCTTATAGATTTCCAAACCTATCGCCTACCAGCTGGAGCTACATGGTCGGCTAAGTAGTATTGAGCAGAAGTCCAAATGGAACTTTGCTTAAATAGATCTCATAGCATTCACATAGCATTCACTTAGTATTCATATACGCAATCATAGGCATATAGCATTGTCCAAAGAAATAGAGATTTTGCATAGAAGTAAAAGCAGATTGAAATAGACTTGAGTATCATTTTCCCTCAACAGAAAATAGTTTAAAAAGTATGGCTACAAGAACTCACCTTAAACAAAGATGATAAGTAGCTGACAAGAGATGATCAAACAATAGAGTGCAACAATGTCCAGACACGACCTAATCCATTAATGTCTGATTTAGAAATATGTTTTAAATGTAGGTTTAAGGTTGATGCATAAGAGTCTTAAAATGTGTGTTGTATAATTGTTTTTAATATTATTGGTTGTGTGATGGTGGACAAGTAGTCCTTAAAGAGAATATACTAATGTAGTTACATATTAGATATTATGTACTCGTAATGATTAAAGAGATAGACAAGTATAATGAATAAGAAGTAGAGATTAAGAAGTAAACAAAAAGACGATAAACCATTATTGAAATATGTATCGACGATTTATCTGGTAAATCCAAAGTTATCTAGATTAAGTGTTTAAGGTATGAGAATTAACACGTTTTAAATACACAAGAGTAATGGTAAGAGTTTTATATTTTATAGAATTATAGAATATATTTTTTGTCTTTTAGTCGATTTATTAAAATAATAATATTTTATTATTTCGTTTTTTGTCGAATTTTGAAAAAAGTTGGTTTTAGTAAAATATTTTTAAGTATAGTATTTTTATAAAATTTCGGCATGACCCGTTTGTTTATAAAAGCTTTCCAAGGTTTTAAACCTTATTTTCAAAAACTTTTCCCAAATCAACAAATTTCTGACAAAATGCCAAAATTTACGTTTACGTGACGTTTTATCAAAACATGTTTTCCAAACGACTATTTTAACTATCCTATTATATACAAGTATAAAACGTTTCAAAATCCGTTTTAAACGTTCAAGAAGATTAGCTTCTGCTTATTAGGCCTTAAGGCCCAATATTAGTCCAAAATTCTTATCTTTAGTTTTTAATCTAAGGTAGTCTAATATTCAACTAGCTAAAAGTCCGATAATATTAGTAAGCCCAAAATATCAATCAAAATAAGTATTATGAATAAGTAGAAAATAAGCCGAACGAAAAGCCCCAAAAATAAGTCGAAGCTTATTGGGCCATTATTTTGTCCCGCGGCATGTATAAGCCCAAACATACACTTCCGTAAATATATACAGAGCCCATAATAAACAACGAGTTATAAAATACGCGAATAAGTATTTCTATTATTTAAATAAGCCAACCAAAAAGCTAAGAAAATAAGCCGAACCACAAAGTGGTGTAAATAAGCCGCGGCTTATTTACCCTTTTTGGGTCGTGGGTTTTATAAACCCAAAACTAGTAAGTATAGCTTAAAAATAAGCTATTAAGCCACAAAGTACTTTTGTATTAAAACAAGCTAAACAAAAGCCACGAAAATAATCCGAACCACAAAAAGGCCAACAATAAGCCACGGCTTATTGTCCCTTTTTTTGTCGTGGTTTTATAAGCCCAAAATATATATGTATAGCTTATTTATAAGCTAAATAAGCAATAAGCCATTAAGTACAAAAATATTATTCTACCATCACAACCAATATATTAAAATGACAATTTTCTTGTTTTCCTTTTCTCTTGACTTCGAACCAAAACGCACCCTTATTGTTGTTTTGTAAATTTTAGCTTTTGATTTTTTTTAGAAAATGCATTGTACAACTAACATTTATACATCATTAGACATTCAAAAGTAACAAAAATTATTGAAAGAAAATGACTTACAGAAGAGGGTTTTGAAAATGATTAAAGCTTAGACAAACAACCCTTATGTTGTTTTTATATACCCAAACACCAATAGAATCAACCCTGATGTGTTTAAACCTTCATGTTCTTGAACAAAAATAGAAAAATGGAGTGTTTGTGTGTGTTTTTGTGGTTCGTCCGAGCAAAGAAGAGAGAAAGAGAGGAAGAGATTTTTCTTGTGTGTGTTATCGTGTAGTGTGTGTGTTTTGAAATGAAATAAGACAAATAAAGGATGCATGCATTAGACAAAGTTCCTAAAAGAGTGCCTTGTGATGGCCGGCTTTTTTAGGATCCTAGGAGGGATCCTAGAGGTTTCATCTCTTGTCAGGTTATCTATCGTTCTTTGTTCGAGCTAAAACATGACTCGAAAGTTCTTGTATTTTTAGCAAATATAAAAAAAATATGCTTAATTAGTCTTAGAATATTAAAGAAATAAATCTTATAGTCATAAATTGTTTTAGATTTAATATGGACAATAAACGGACTTGCCGGACATGCGTTGTTTGACATTTAAAGCCGTTTGCGGGACAAACCTCCTAGAAATTGATCAAATATATATATAAGCATTTAAAAGAAGTAATTCTAGGAATAATAAAACCATTGAAAGAGCATTGGAAGCAGTAAAAGTCAATTAAACAGAGAACTTGACAGAGCATTAACGGTCTAGAAATCTGCAAAGGTTACCTTGAAAGTGTAACAAACCTTAATAGCAGTTTCGAAACATGGTCAAACTTTTCCTTCGCGACATGTCGTCGAGCAAAGTGTGGGCTACGTCACCCCCACAATCGTTACCACTAATCACTTTAGCTAATGACGGTCAACTATGGTCAAACTTTTTCCCGATGACTTGTCATCGGGAAATGTGGGGCGGGAAAACTCACCGCCAAGATTAATGGTACCAAAATTGGTCAAACTTTGACAAAACATTCCCCGGCGACAAAATAAGTGTCACGTCGCACGCTATTTTGTCGTTTAGCAAGGTTTCTCCGACGACATATGTCGCCGGGGAAAACCTCTTTGCCCGTTCTCCTTTTTCTTGTAGTGACTTTTTAGTGTAGGCGAAGCACATAAAAATTTTAGTGACACTTTTTTGCTTTTACTTTTGCTGTCATTTTTTTACTTTCAATGATACTTTTTTAACTTTTAATGACACTTCAGTTAAGTTTTACTAAAAGACAATATTTTTGTAGTGAAGCAATACCTCTATGATTATCTTTAAAGCTCTAAAAAATCGAATCCGCATAGATTCAAAAAGATTAATAACTTATACCGGAGCTTTAAAAAGAGATAAGAAAATAAACGAGAATGCTTCCAAGAACCGATTTAACAAAAGTGAGTCGCCCACCGATTGAGAGAGATGTAGCTTTGAAAGCCGATAACCTTTCTCTAAGTCGATTCCTAACACTAGAATGATAGCTATTGTTGTATGAGAATTCAACCAATGGAATATGAACATCCCAACTTCCTCCGAAGTCAAGGACGCATGCTCTAAGCATGTCTTCCAAGGTCTGAATAGTACGCTCGATCTGACCATCGGTCTGTAGATGGTAAGCCGTACTCATGTCCAATTGTATTCCTAATGCATCTTGCATTGACTGCCAAAAATGCGTAACGTAAAGCAACCATATACACGATCATATATTATCGAGATTTGCACATCACCATGCCTCGCCATATTTCATTGAGGTGAGCCTAGCTATCTATCCATCTTTATATAGTCTTCACAGCATAGGTAGAAAATGAGAGACTTAGTCAATCGGACGTCTATAATACCCAGATAGGTCATGCCCACTACTGGTTCTTGGCAATTTTGTGAAAAAGTCCATGGCTATTCTCTTCCATTTCCATTTAGGGATCTCAAGTTGCTACAGTAAGCCGGATGACCTTTGATGTTCATCCTTAACCTTCAAACAAGTCAAGCACTTGCTAACATACAAGGCTATATCCTTTTTCATCCCTGGTCACCAATACATATCTCTAAGGTCATAGTATATCTTATCTGCTCCTGGGTGTACTGAGTACTTCGACTTATGTGCTTCGTCCATTACCAGGGTTCTCACATCACCCGTCAAAGGAACTCATATTCGGTCTATATAATACAATGCTCCATCACTCCTACGTTTCATCTGTTCGTCTAGCCCTCACAGCATTTCTGCTGGTGCATTGACAACCTCAGATGCTTCATTTTGAGCCGCTAGTATCCTATCCTTGATACTCGACTAAATGGTCATGTTCATAGCTCAAAACTCTTATAGGCTTAATCCTCTCCTTTCTACTTAGTGCATCGGCTAATACATTCGCCTTACCAAGATGGTAGCGAATTTCGCAGTCATAGTCGCTGAAAAGCTCTATCCAGACGACGTTGAGGCATGTTTAGTTTCCTTTTGATTGAAGATTGCTGGCGACCCTTGGGGTCCGTAATATGACGCTTTTCCGACCCGTACAAGTAGTGTCTCCTAGATCTTGAGAGAGAAAAAAAAAAACACAAAAATACAACTGCAACCCAATTCCAAATCATGGGTGGTGTAATTCTTTTCGTGGATCTTCAACTGCCGAGAGGCATACGCAATCACCTTACCCTTTTGCATCAGCACGCACCCTAAGCCTTGGCATGACGCATCACAGTAGTAAAAAATACCACGAAGTCTTCTGGCCTATCAGGGAGAGCTAGAACACGTGCATTACATAACTTACCCTTTAAGGTCTGAAATGCCCTCCTCATGTTCCTCATCCCAATCATACGTCTTGCTCTTCTGAGTCAAGATGGTGAGCGATTTGGCAATCTTGGAGAATGAACCGACTTCTGATGGAGTTCTAGAGGCTTCCCAATTCTTAACAGCTTTGATCTTACTAGGGTCTACATGAATGCCATCACTGTTTAATCACATGCCCAATGAACATTATAACCTCTGCAAACCAGAATTCACACTTAGAGAACTTTGCGTACATTTTCTCCTTCTTGAGCAGTTCTAAGATTAACCCTAGATGCGTTTCATGTTCCTCCTTTGTCTTAGAGTAAATCAAAATGTCATCTATGAACACGATAACAAACTTGTATCAGCAGGGTCCAACATACTCGGTTTCATCAAGTCCAAGAATACCACTGGTAAAATTTCGTCAAACCAAAAGGGCATTACGTGAACTAAAATGTACCCAAAAATATCGACTTCTAAATGCCAGTCTATAGAATGTAGTCCTTCGTGCACTCTCAAGCTGATGAATCCGAACCCGAAAAGGTCTATCATAGAGAAACACTGTGAATCCTCGTAGTTGATCGAATGACGTCCATCTATTCCAGGGCAGGGGGATAACGATTCTTTATGGCAACTTATTCAAGCACTTTATAGTCCAACACACAACCTAAATGAATATCCATCTTCTTGACGAATAATACCGGTGCTCCCTCATGACGATGAACTTGGCCGAATAAACCCTTGTCTTGGAGTTCCTTGAGTTATCTCGACAACTCCTCCACTTTAGAGGGCGCCAATCGAATAGGTGAACCTTTCGCGACCGCCATTGCTCTAGAGAATTAAGTCGATACGAAATTCAATTTCGCAGAAGGGGGGTAATCCGATACGTCCGTACCCTATAAATACCTCCGAAAAGTTTTCAAACATGGCGATGTCTTTTTAGTTTTTGACCCTCCTAACTTTCGCGCTCAGGCGATGGTTCACCTTCTCTTTCTGGCCCGTCTCCTAAGACATCTAAGCGTTTCGCGTATGGTAGTGGAATCCTAACTTACTTTCTTCATGGCAAAAAATTCACCTTGTGCTGGACAACCATCCATCCTTACAATAACTCAAAACATCCGGTCCAAAACGGTATCAAGTCGATGTCAAATGTATGACCTTCTAACTCTAGTTTGCAACTACATATAACCTTATTGATCTCTACTAGTTGTCCGCTAGCTATCTCAATCTCATAGCTAAAACCTAGGCTACTGGGCTCTATGTCTAACAGAGGTATGAAAGTAGTGTAAACAAAGTTATAATTGGCACCAGAATCAAATAGTGTTTTAGCATAGTGGTTGTTTAGAGTGAATGTAAACCGTACCAAAAGTCCGAGTCCTGGCGAGATTCCTAATGCCTCCCCCCCCCCCCATCACGAATATTCGTCCATGTGCCGGGTTGCCATTGTTTCCACAACCTTGACCCCCATCAATAGCCAAAGATTTATTTGGACGATTTCCTCCTTGTCCTGGTGCTAGGTTCAACCTAGGGCATGCTGCTTTATAGTGATCAGTACCACCACACTTAAAGCGCGTCATACGAGCTGCTGTTAGTTTCGGCATTCAGTGAGTTCACCATCGAGGCCTCATACCCTGCAATCCCTGGCAAATTGCCGTAAGCGATTGCAGTTCATACACGTACGACAAGGCGTCTCGGGCTGATGGTGAAAATTACAGTTAGTACATTTGGGTGCCGAACCCGTGTACTCTTTCCTAACAGGGTTAGTGGTTGTGGCAAACGCCTTCACAGTCCTAGATCTCTTGTTATCTCCCTTAACATTCCCATCCTTACTTGGCTCCCTGCCATTTCCTCTTTTCTCACTATTCTTCCTTAAAGACCCATTCCTAATTGCCTCATCGGTTAGCACCCTAGCTTTTAGTATAGCACTTTAAATTATAGTTGGCTCCGTTGCTGACACCATCCTACGAATCTGTGAAGCAAGGCCATTGATGTGTCTCCTGACTACTAGTTTAAATTTACACACATGCAAGTATGACCCTTCCGTATGTAGCTAGTTTTGAATGGTAAGCCGATGTCGATCACTAGGATTTGGGTGTTTTAGGTTGTGAAGAATCTAAGTAATAAGCAATACGAAATTAATAAAATAGATGTCACAAGCCAAGATACCATAAAAGTAACAAATAAGATCATGGAAATGATGAGTAAGCAAATTCAATAAGTTAAAGACAAGACTTATTTGGATTATTTCATAAAACTTGGATTGTTCATATAAAGATGGTTTTGACAACTCGATTACAAGTTAAGAATATGATGTTGACAAATTCCAAATCAACCAATTCACGATTATGTTTATTTAACAAATTCGATTCGCGGTTCGTTTCACAAATTCATTAACAATCATACTCAATACATAAAACAATCATTCATAGACAAATGATTATAACTAGTTGAATGATGAAAACCCTTTTGACCTATGAAATCACCAACAACTAATCCAACATGATAAGCAATTGAACAAAACTCAAGCACAAATGGATCTCAAACATAACATGAAAATTGGAATCAACACGAAATCCAAAGCATAAACAACCTCAAATGATAAACATCATCCAAACAATGTATAAAGCAACTACTTCCATGATTAATTCATCAAAACCAAAGTTTTTCAACAATAATATCATTCATAACATTCATAAACATTCTAGAAATTAAAAGGATTATATCAAGATAGCAACCACAAATGGAATGATTTAGAGCAACCCTTAAGCCTCCAATCGACTACAAGCTTCATACCAACCGAAAAATGGTTCCCAACACCTTTCTTGATGTTCTTGAGCACTACTTCTGGAAATGGCAGAGGTTTTGAGGTCTTTGGGAGAGGAATAGTGGTGGAAATTCATCCTCAAGGGAGGAGGAGATGTTGGGATGATGTTTAGAAGAGAGAATGATAATTGGATGATGAAAAACAAGGCTTAGGGGTCTCCTATTTATACTTGAAATGGCCTTGGCCACCAAGCATAATACTTAGGCAAAAAGGGTTGTAAAATGCAGGGAGAAGGGTTCTAGAGCCTTTTTGATCATTCCCAAATGATTAGGGATAGAGAGGAGCATTTAAATTAACTTGAAGAAGTCAGCGAAGCCTTAGCCAGGCGGCTGGATTTCTAGCCTTGCGGCTCGTGTGAAATTTTCATCACCTTGCGGCTCGTGGTGAAATTTTCATCCAGCCTTGCGGTTGGCCATAAATTTCAGCACACACTTTTTATTTTTTCTTCGTTTAAGGTTCCCGGTTGCGTGGAATTCGACTTATGAAAGAAAATTAAAAGCAGTGAGTCTTTATACTTGACATAACTTTCATTTAAGATTTAATCTTGAGTCTTGGAAGCTTGAGTGATTGTTCTTTTTGCTCTTGAAAAGCTTTTCCCGAACTTTGATCTTTAGTGATGGATATCTTCGTACATGCACATATCTTTGTTTTTACTTATCTTTTTCTTCGTTCTTTTTCCTATTGTTTTCCTATACCGGCTACAAAAGACTTGGAAACATAGTTTTGGTACAATTAAGTAACAAAAAACAATATAAATAGCCAAAAATAACATGGTACAAAACCATGATAACTCTCGCTAAAAACATACTCATTTCAGCTGTTATCAGCCATAGAATGTGACCTTTCAATCCTTTTGTTCTCAGGGAACCAAATGAGGGACTAGTCTAAGCAGCTCATGAATCGATCAGTGTATGCTGCATGGCCAACTCCGACCATCGCGTGACACCATAACTCTATTTCCAGCTTTTGTATTTCATTGTTTGGACAGAAGCCCCCTCTCATCAATGCCTTAAAGTCTTCCCAAGTTATGACAACTATGTCTTCCCAACCTCTAGTATGGACCTAGGTGTTCCACCATGTTAGTGCCTTACCGATTTGTGAACCGGCAGTATACTTGACCTTCTGGTTATCTCCACATCCACTCATGTCCTGGACCGATTCCATTTTCTCAATCCAGTGAGTGTAAGTTATCACACCACCCTTTTCATCAAAGTCCTTTGGGTTACATGCCAAAAAATCCTTGTAAGAACATCCACCTCGGCTGTTGTTCACGTTAACATTCCTAACATCACCCTGGATGTTGTCATTGACAATGTTGTCATTTCAATTCCCATTGTTTCCTTGATTGTTAATGTGATTACCTACTTGAGCGATGACAGTAGGAAGCAGGTTTTGCAACTGTTAAGCGATGACCGTGGAGAAGTCAGGGACTTCATCAACACCTCCATTCGCTTCGTTACCTCGGTCACCTCCTTGACCATCTTGTTCATTAGTTCGTCCACCACCTCTACCTGTTGGTTCTTAGTTCTTCCACCTCCTCTACCAGTCCGTCCACCTCGTGGTGCAGCAGTTGATCGGCTTGCACTTTGTGTCGTCATTATTGGCGGTGTTATCTACATGAGGGAGGACATAAGCAGCATTAGGTGGGAGGGGAATTTCACATATAGACGGCCCTAATATAATATTGATCGAATCGCGGCCTAAGGTGTCAACACTAATTTGAGCGAACATGATTTACCAAGTTGATAACGCCTAAATTGTACATGTTTTTAGCGGCGTTGTTTTATATATTCTATCATTTCTTGTGAACTTTCGATACTTAATAGCATAAATTATGTGCAGGTTCACTTGAAGTCATCCCGAGCTCAAAGGAAATAAAGTTCAAGTGTTTTTCGATTATTGGAAAGCAAGTTAGAAGAAAAGAAAAATCTCAAGGCTGAAAAAGGCATAAGTACACCGCACTTGCCCTAAGTGCGCCGCACTTCCAAGCGAGCTCAAGAATTAAAGTCCATTAAATGAAGATAGCATTAATACCCCAAGTACGCCGCACAAATACTTTTGTGCGCCACACTTCTTCAATAAACGTTAAATTCCCTTCGCATTTAATCACCAAGTGCGCCGCACAATCTTTTGTGTGCGTTGCACTTTTACCCTAAACTTAGCCTATAAATAGTGACCGAATTTTCACACAATTCATCCATTCCTCACTTCATATCGTATCATCTCCCACTCAAATATCTCTCAACAATCATATCTCCAATTCTTCAACCCAAAAATACCATAAACCTTTAAAGATTGAAGATCAAACCACGAAGAACGAAGAAGAATATAATAGAATTATAAGAATAAAAGGTTAATTTCCGATTCCAACCTTGTACGGGAGAAATCTTGATCCATATCTTACTTAGAAATAGTATGTTTCTTGTTATTCCCCTTAATTTTGTTATGAACTTCATAGCCATGAGAGGCTTAATATCTCATGAATACTCGGTGAAAATAATATAATTAATATGCGTTTGGTATAATTACGATCTTGTTAATCTTAAGCTTATGTTATAATCCTATCGTATCTTATCTTATCAACTTTGATTATATACTCACACCGGTATAGGTCGAAAGACCCGTTGTGATCTATATAGTTTTAAAGATTTGTCTATGATCTTTATCGTCTATGACGAGAAATCCACTTATGTTATTTGCTAAACAAAAATATATTTGATATAATTGTAACTGGATTATTTGAGTGACACATTTAATCGAGTTAACTAAATATAAGTCTTAAGTTAAACCAGTTAATTTGTGAAAACTTTTTCTGACGAGAAAATACTAAAAATTAAAATCCTAAGCCTAAGATCGTAACTATCACCATGTGCTTATAAGTTATAAATTAAATTATCCCAGTATCATATTTCTCACATTATAAAGTTTATTGTTTCTGCTGATTATTCCGACACTACGGACCATCCCCGTGGACCGACCTAGACTTACCTAAAAATAGAATGTAACTACATACTGTGGTCGCTATACTTTGGACCTTTGTGTTTTTCCATCAAATAAACTAAATCTCAGTCTTATAAATTTAAAGCTTTCGAAACACATCAAAAGTTTTTGGCGCCGTTGGCGGGGATTTCAAAAGCTGTTTTGTAATCAACCCTTTAAAAATAATTTTTAACATTCCCTCTTTTTTTTAAAAAATCGCCGTATATTTTTCTGGCAAATTGATCCAAACAAATTCTCCCTTGGATGCATACACGTGCTTCCAACTTGGAACTTGTTGAACCATTACCTAAACCTGAACGTACTCTAAATCAAAAGACAGTCTCGTCAACGAAACAAAGAGTTTCCATTTCGAACAAAGAAACAATCCACCTCAACACCTGAGAATTGTCTATCCGCCTATTCTCAACATCAATTATTTTCGTCACTTCCTTGATATTCTTTGAAATCACAATCCAATGGATGATGAACCCATGTAGGCGCTGATCGTGTTTTTCCGCCCCGACACCCTTCCAAAACAATCACCATTTCTGAACCTGCAAACAAAATTCCCATTAAAGTAACCAATTGACTCTCATCATGGAAATATCCATTTTAATAGTAGAACCAAATCCTATCCTTACAAACACCATTCATCACGGAATTCTTCAGAAATGTGAATATGTTTTGAATACAGAGACACCGAGAATGAAGTTGTCCGCCTAATGATGTTTCCCCTATCACTCACTGGAGAAGAAAAAACATGGCTAGACGAACTCAACGAAGGAACTATCAAAACATGGGATGAACTTCGAACTGCTTTTATTAGCCGATTCTTTTCCCCAGCTCTTTTCGATCGTCTCGCTAGGAGAATCCGAGCCTTTTTTTCAACATGAAAAACTGGATATCCAATCCATTAGAATAGGTATCTTAGAGAAATATCATTTCAAGGTTTATTGTTGGTATAAATGCTTTATGAAGCAAACTTCTTAATAGAGAACACATCAAAGGAGAAAGTGTAGTCGCGTGAGTATGTTTGTATAAGTCTCTAAATGTCCGAGGACGGAGTCTCGTTTCTACTATCTGTAATGTTCGATGATTCACATCAACGTGGCTTATGTATGTAAGTACCCAACTTACTTGGCAGTACTAGGATGTATCGCGACCTAAGTCTTCCTACTAGTGGCCCGAAATGAATAGTCCAACTATCTGTTTCGTCGATAGGTGTTTATCTCGTTTAAGGGGAGTTGCATAACCTATTGGATAAAGTTGTATCAGTCGGGACCGCTCCAGGACCCAACAGTAGCGACCATAACGTCAATACTATAACAAATGGTGACGGGATATTGCACTCAGTCTGTTAGCTCCACAGACAGTTCGTGATTGCAAGGACTTGCAATGGCAAAAGTAATAACTTAAGAATGAGATAAGGTAGCTCCAAGTGAGGCCTTAAGATTTTGCTGAGTAGTAAGACACGATTGTGTCTCTAGACCCTTTTAACGGATTCTGATGATTATCGATTTCAGGTTCATACTCGTGTCATATCGGATACCATTAAGCCCACTCATTTATAATTTCTTATTTACATAAAGAAGCGTCCAAATTTATGTAAGTAAGAAATGATAAACTTATGGTTCGGTGATTTATAATTTATTTATTTAACTGAAGAGGCGTCCCAATCCTTTCAAATAAATAAATTATAAATCATCCTACTTAATAATTCCCGGTGCAATACGCGTACTCTCATAACCTTCAAGGTGGTTGACATGACGATGCATGTGATTGTTGTGTTCTACTGAGTATTGACGAGTGTTAAAATTGTCTTTGAAAGATGGAGTAAAAAACTGCCAGGCGAGATCAAAATAAAGGTTCAGATAATTAAAGAGTACGCGGTCTAGAGAAAATAAGTAAAGATCTCTATAAACAATCAGTATAGTGATACCATATCGATCCTCCTATTACAAGTCCGCTTATACAAGACTTGCATACTTAGATTCATACACAAATCCCGGTGTAAAAGAACTGTGACGGCTTTGTTAAACATAGGCAATTTTTCTTAATCAATCCTTCATATTACAAGTCCCGCCAATACAAGACTTGTAATACTTAAATTCATACTTAATTCCATGTAACAAAATTATAACGGCTTTCGCATAATATGATGTTATATAAAGTTATGAAGAAAATTAATATTCTTAGAGACCATTGTTTAACTTACAATGTCTGAGAACAAATGAGACCATTGTGCAACTCACAATGTCTAATAAGTAAGATGAGACCATTGTGCAACCCACAATGTCTAAGAAATGCCTCGGCGTATTTATATTAATAACTCTTATTTAAAATAATCGTACGATATACGCAGAAAGGTAAGCATAGCATATAATATCTTCATCATATATGTATTGCCCAGTAAGCACTCAATGCAACACGTAATGAAAGCACATAAGCAAGTAGCGTGTATGCACTTTGAAAATGTTTGTTGTGATGCAATTATTTGTGAAAACGGTTATAGTCTAGGGTAAAATATGAAACCTTGTTCTCTTTAACCATTGCTTGTTTCCAATCATGTAACACCCAAAAAATCACTTCACAGCAGCAGCGGGAATACCAATTGGGGTGTTTCTTCGTCATTACACAGTAAACTAGAATAAAAGTGAAACGGACATTAGGTGTCGTGTGAATACATAACATTTCGTTAATTCATAAAAATCTGAATTTAATAATTACATTTGTCCCATAATTTGCATCACAATGAAAGCTTGAATGTTAAAGACTCCAATGCCACATCAAATGTCCAAGCATCTAATCCACCTGAGAAAAACATGCTTACAAGTGTCAACATTAAAGTTGGTGAGTTCATAGATTAGTTTAAATATGAATGTAATCCACTGTATATCACAGTACTATGTAAAAATCCCAAAGATTTATAAAGAATGCATAACACATTTTATATCACCATAAGTACCAAATCTTATCCCAAAGATTTTATAAAGAATGCATGACAAATGTAATGTCACCAAAATGTTCCAAGTATGTAAGTGTCGGGGGGCCCTGTAATCCCCAACAATGATCCGACATGTTATAACGTTCGTTTACCTGGTGGTAGTTAATCACCCGAACGGGGGTTGTCAATCCCGAATAGATCTATAATGTTCGTTTACCAAGTGATCGCTAATCACCCGAACAGGGATCCACATCCGAATAGATCTATTTCATAACATTCGCGCTCACCCTCCAAGTGATTTACAGTTCATGACGCTGTGACGTAGACTTGTATGTACCCTAATTTGGGCAGGGATACAAATAATGCGTATATGTATACTCCCGTTACCGGTGTCCCCTCCAAGAACACCCGGGCAGTAATGTAATTGTTATCAGTTCAATCAGCCTTAGCTAATCCGAAATCATTTCAAATGTAAAGTATGCATTTGTGACCAAAAATGAAGTCAAATAATGTATTCCATAGCGAGCTATGCAAATAAGTATGTAAACCAATTTGTAAACAATCCTGTAAATGCATTTGTAAACAAGCATGTTCTCACCCCAAATATATGTAAAACCAGTAAAACATGGGGTTATAAACTCACAAAATCCTTTAAAACAATCACATTGTTATAAGATAACCAAGTATAAGGATTTGTAGACAAGCATGTATCCCCCTCGCGGGTTATAAAACATTCAAAATATTGAAAAGCGAGGCTATGAACTCACATTGATTAAAGACCACGATCAATTAATCCAATTAAATCACAACCGAATCTGCAACGATCTCGGCCACGACCCTATAATTATGTCGCTCTATTATAATACACGTATTAAATACGATCAACGATGCGTACATCGTAACGACGAAATCATACATATTTTTATATGTATACATACATATATACATGTGATGAGAAATCCCACTGCGCGTTACCTTCTAAAAACCTTAACCCTTAGTATATTTTATGTATATATACTATTTTCCGTCCAATATAACTTATCTCTAATATTTAAAGAAAGTTACTATTTTTAGACCTTCCGTTTTTAGAACCGAATAATGATCTTAAAACTATTAATTGAAATAATATATTAACCGACTTTTAGTTTTGACCCGCTATATCTTAACTTTTAAAGCAGACAATCCTTGCGGCAAAGTAAAATGTCATTATGAACAACTTTCGTGTTTCGCCGGAAGGCCGAAACGGACTCGAAAGTGCTCAAATCGTTTAATTAATAAATCTGCCATTTTTAATATATATTAAAAATAACCTATTTTTCAACTAAAGTGTATATTTCGATTTCGTTCCAGTTTCTTCGTTATTGGGAGTTAGAAGTCCCGTTTTATATCAAAACGTCCGTCAAAATATAATTTGTTATATTTTATAAACTAAAGTCTGACTTTTCAAAGTCTCGAATCCCGAATCTCATGTTCCGTTTTTCTGCCCACAATGTACCGTTACAAAAACGCGCCAAAGTCCGTTTTTAACTCAAAACTTATCTAAAATGTGTCTCTTATGGCTTATAGATTAATATCAATTCTCGTTTTAATATTAATACATATTATACTTTAAACGCCGCAAGTTTAATAGATTTCATCACATTTTAATTAATCCGATTAATTAAATGAAACAATCAAAATACTTTTGTTGTGCAAAACTAAACTCACCCATTTCGGTGTCACCACAAACAAACGCACGCGTTTCGGTGTCACAATAACAAACGCACCCATTTCCGTTGCAAACCAAACCCGACCAAACAACCCGACGCCCCGGCTGTCCCCGGCTGTCTCACAGCCTAACCCGACACCCCGTCGTCGGTTGTTAACCCACAACCCGACCGCACCCTTTGCGGCTGACCCGAAACCCAAACCAACCCAAACATCTTCCGGCTGTTAATGACAGCCGGACCAACAAACACACCCCCGCCAAGGGCTGTTTGGCAGCCAACCAAACACCCCTATGTGGGCTATTTTCCCAGAAACCAAACGCCCCGTTTAGCAAGTTTGCCAAACCAAACACCCTCTTTTGTATAAATCCATATCCAAACGCCCCTAATCGCTTTCTACATCAACCAAACGCAGCCTAGCTGCCATAATTAAACCAAACGCAGCCCCCTTGCTGCGAACCCTATTCCAAACGCACTCTTTTTGGTGAAAACAGAACCAACACGCACCCTTGCGTGACTCTTGCTGCCAAACGCAACCAAATGCAAACCCAAACCCTCGCAACCCGGCTATACCCGGCTATTTTCGTGGCCAAATCCCGACACCCTCCCCGGTTGTTAATGACAGCCAAACCCGAACCAAACCCACCCTCGTGGTGGCTGTCCCGAAACCGACGCACCCCTTGGTGCATCTATAAACCAAACGCAACCTTTCTTGCTGCTGACCCGGACCCCAAACGCACCCTCGTCGGTGCTAAACCAAACTCGACGCCCTTGTGGTGATAGACCCAACCTGAACGCACCCTTAGTTAACAACCAAACCCACCCGCACCCTTTTCTTTATAACCTAAACCAACGCACCCTGGTTGGTTTTTCTGACGAGCCAAACGCACCCTAATCGGGTTATAAAACCCAACGCACCCATTTGGTCTGACCCGCAACCCCACGCACCCCGTGGGTTTGACCCGACAACCATACGCACCCTCGAGGTGCGAACCCAGAACCAACACACCCTTTTTGGTGCTTATATAAACCACACGCACCCTAGGTGCGGTGAACAGTAACCGACGCACCCTTGGTTGGGGTCGGCGGTATCTGTGATGATGATGGTGGTATGACTGTCGTGGCAGAGGTGGCGCGTGGCGGAAAGTGAGTATGGGGATCGGGTAGATCCGTTGATGAGGAGCATCTTTGGTGTTGGCCGGAAAACTCACCGGAAAACTTTTCCGGTGACCGGAGGTGGTGGCGGCGGTGGTGGTTCCGGTGGCCGGAAAATATGGTGGGGGAGAGAGTTATATGAGTATGTGTGTGTGTATAAGAGGTGAAATGATTTATAAAAATTTCAATATAAAATTTTATATTTATATTAAAACTTTAATATAAAGTGATAAGTTTAATATAGTTGAGGGTTCATTTTGTAACTTTCTTTATATAGTTTTGATAAAAGTGGTTCGGGACTTGTTTGGACGACTTAACGGATGATTCGAGTCGCGAAACTCACGCCATTGTTTTTCAAATCATTTTTCCGATAAAAATGAGTAAAACTCTATTCTGTAACTCTATTCTGTAACTCCTATTCCAAAATCTAAGGTTGGGACTATGACCCGGGAATATTCTATACTACTTCCGGTTTCATTGATTTTGTGGATTGTGATCCTTATTATATATTTATATTTATTTATATTTATATATATAAAGGGTGTAATCTGTTTCTAATCAGTACCCGTAAAAACGAATAAAGGGATAAGAAAACAAGGAAAAGAAACTAGTACTCCCTTGGTTTGCTCAATGATGGAGAAGAAACATGCGATAACTGGTTAAATCGTCATCCAAGAATTATCCAATGAAACTTCCTAAGAACTTCCAAGCTTCTTCTCATCAAATATAACCTATAATCAAAGACAAAGACAACTACATCAAGCATAAAATGTGTGATATACGAATATACAATATGAATTTAAGGTTTGAATCAATAAAGTAGTAAAGATAGGATGAGAGAATTGTCAAACTTATTGATTTTGCAGGTTTATAACAGAAGAGTATATATTTTAAATGTTATGCAAGTTTTATTTTCAAAAATAATTAAAAACTTTAAGTTTTTTGGACCTGGGCGTTTGACGTCGTCAGGAGAATCTTGACGCCGTCACAGGTGTCGTGGTGACGGCATCGCGTGTAAATCGTGACGCCGTCTCCACGTTCTGTGAAAACAAAAAACAAATTGTTGAAAATTTTCCTGCATTTGATTCCATAAGTTAATTCCTGTACAATTGGCTACATAAAACATGAGATTTGACAATTTACTCATATGACTCGAAACTGACGCGAATTAATCTAAACAAATTATTTAACATGCTTGAACTTGGTTTAAAAACCAGATAAATTCCCCTACACTTATTGTTTGCAAAATACCTTTGATTGAAATTAAGACGAGGTTAAAAACAATACAAAACATGATTACAAGATAGAGTTCAAACATGATAGAATAAAATGGAAAGAATAAAACACACGACACTCCTAATTGCGAGAAAAATAAAATTGGGTTGCCTCCCAAGAAGCGCTTTTCTTTATTTTATGAGTCTTGTATCTAGACTCGAAGTCACACGTCCCTACGTGACTTCTCCTTCATCTTCCATTCCTTCCTTGGTTGTAATAGGAGTGGGACGCTTGCCCTTGAAATTTTTGCTCCTCCATTAGTTGAACTTCATCTCCCTTTCTAAGTGAAGCTTTATCTTTTCTTCCTATTTCAAGACTAGCCTATTCACAGTCATAGTGGGGGCTATGGGCTCTATGTCGTTCTTGACTCCTTTGTCGGTCATACAAGGGGAATCAAGTATCCTATGGAAACTTATCTTACTCTTTCCTGATCATAGAGTTATGGTGCCTTTGTCAAACTTAATTGTGGCATTGGCCGTTGTCAGGAATGGTGTTTCTAAGATGAAAGGCCTCTTTTCATTTTCCTTGATATCCAAAATCACAAAGTCTATAGGGTATACATGTTTAGCGACCCCAACTAACACGTCCTCAGCAATTCCTACAGGGTAAATGTACGAGTGGCTAGCTAGTGAGAGTTTAATGTCTGTCTCAGTAGGAATTTTGTCGGTAAGTTTCACGTAAGTGGAGTAGGGCATGACGTTCACATCGGACCCTTGATCGATGAGGGCGTTCACGTGCTTAAGGTCCCCTATGTTACAAGGTATTTCGAAATTCCCTTCGATGTCCTTCTTCTTTGTTATCTTTTTCTTGAGGATCGCTTCATAGACAGGCCCCCAAGGTAACACATTATATGTTTTTCCCTTTACCTTCCCAACTCGGGCTGTAGACAGAGAGTTATTGAACCTATTATTATCGACTAGTCCATCGATTAGTTTTTATTGATCCTATGCTTCAGATAATATTCTACAGGCCGCGAACTGAGTAATTCTTCCACTTCTTTCTTCTCAGCCCTTTTTACTGGTTTGATCTTAGTTTCATTATTCCTCTCGGCTTCCTTCACTGGTATTTCTGTTTTGGTTATGGTAGGTTTTATAGTGTTGTCGAGTGTCTCATTCGTCTTGTCGCTCCTTTTTTCCTCTCCTCTTGCGAGAGAGATAGAGTTTATGTTCTTGGTGACGGAGACTTTGGCTTCTTCCCTTATTAAGAATTTCTCAGGAGTTCTGCTGGTCGTGAGTTCCTTAAGAAGTCCGAACATTTCAGTTATTCTATTGTTGATCTCCTCGCATTGCTTGAAAATGGCGTTCTCAAATCTTTTCATTCTTTTGGTGTGTGCTGCCATGTAGTCCCTTACTCGAGCCTCAAAAATAGTTACTAATGCTTAGGGTTGAGGGCTTAGACATGTACGTTCATAGAAAGCAAAGGGATTCAGCTTGGGTGGCTCGTTATGGTCATGCAGGCGAGGGTTGGAATAGACTGCATTGGCATAAGTATGAGGGATGTGTGTGATGTTGTGTTTTATATACACTATAAAATATACTATAATAATATTCCAAACAGAGCAATTAAGGAATTATCCCAAAGTTGCCTCTAGGAAATTTCACTCTAAAGATAATATTATATAATTTATATTACGTATATTTAACGGGAAGTATGATCACCCGGAGTCGTTTCCCTAACGAACTTGTGCATTGAACTACCACGTTGAGCTTGGATTATGATTTGACTGAGAGCAAGATATTTTTTGGATTAAATACTAAAAATACTTAAAATAACAAAAACTAAAATTAAGCATAGAGAAAAATTAGTTGGAAATCTAAAAAAATTTAACTAAAAGCAGAGCCGGAACACTAAAACTGAGGCAAAACCTAAATTTACTAAATAAAACTTAATTACTATTTTTTCTTTTTAAAATGTATTCCTAATTGACTAAAAACGAAGTTAAAAAAAAACCTAGAACGAAATACGAGTTTAAACGAGAGTTAAAACTTGACTAACGAGAACGGGAACGAAACACGTTCGTTTATAAAGTAAATTTTGCTATTTAGACTTCGGAAAAGCAAAAGTAATTTTCCTACAAAATTAAAGATAAAGATAATTTTCTAAAAAATATTTTTTTATTTTTTGATTATTTTTCTATTTTTATGATGTTTTTTAAGTTTTTAAGAAAAAATAAATGATTATAAAATACTAAATAATAGTAAAAATTTAGGAAAAATACGAAAATAGTTATGCTATATGAAATTCCTAGGAAAAATTATATCCCGTAGTTCTTGTAGCTTATAAAATTAGCCACGAAAATAAGTTAACAGCTTATTTGGCTTATAAGGCCAAAATGTGTATAAGTTTTTAATGAAAGGAAAAGGTAACGGATGAGCTATTGTAGCAAGATGTTAAGACGTATGGTTGTTGAGTGTGAGGTTGTGGGTTCGAGACAGGCAAACACCCCTTTTTGCCAATTTTTATTTTTTCCTTTTTTAAAAAAACTAAAAACACAAGCTTGTAGAAAAAGCTTTTTAAAACAACTTTAATAAAGTGACTTATAGCTAAAACTTAAAAAATGAGCTATCTAAGAGCTTATGAGTTTCAGACTCAGATAGAGGGCTTTCGAGACTTAATTTTTGCTTAACTTTCTAAAAAAGTTACACAAAAGCTAAATTCAGCTCAAATTGCAACTAAAATTGATTAGAATCCTAATAATGCTTAACTAACTAGGAAATGGAAAGCAACCAAACGACTAATAGTTTAAACTTAGCTGAAATTGATTCAAAAAGCTTAAATAAAGGCTACAATCACAAAGGAGCTCAAAATCTGTTTAAGTCAAAAGCTAAATAAGCCAATTCAGAAGCTAAGCTTTTGAAGAATAACTAACTAGTAAATCCCAATGAAACCCTATTATTTAGTTTTTCAAATAAGCTACTAAATTAAACTCTAATGAAGAAAATTATTTAAACTACTTATTTTTGGCTTTTTGGCTTTTGTATGACTTTTAAGACTAAATGTACTTAGGAAGATAAGCTAGGAATTGAAAACTAAGTCGTAATCTAACTTAAGCTATGTCTAATCTTTAATTAACTTGAAATGTAGAACCTAAATCCTAAAATTACTAGTTAAAAATGAAACCTAAAAGTGACAGCAGTATTAACTGATGTTAGTATCTTGATTGCAATTGCAAGGTTCAAAGCCTAAATGCACGGTAACCAATTTGGTTACCCCGGCACCTTAATACACTCACTAGATGTGTAAAAAACCTTTAAGCAAAAAAATTCATAAGCCTTTGAGAGTTAGATCAAAGATTTCACTAGTGATAATACAATAAAATTCCCCGGGTGCTGTGATTGAGACAACAAGCAATATAGCTAAAAACTTTTCAATTGTTTTAAACTAACTTCTAAAAATTTACTTCCTAATGATTTTAAACTCAATCCTTAAACTATCTCAAGCAATGGACCTAGTTACTATTGACTATTTAAAGTCAAAGATGTTGATTTAAACCAAAACACCCCTTATTTTTATTGACAGATTTAAAGAGATTATGGATGAAAAATATTGAACAATTATCACTACCAGATTATCTAATAGCTAATTAATAAAGCATAACAAACTTGAATTACAATGATTTTCAGCTCAATTAAGATCCACAAGTTATACTACTATATTTTTTTTGGTTTTTCGCAGATTTACAAACAAATAAAGCTATAATAAGATTTATACTAAATTAAGCAAAAACAGATGATTAAACTAATCTTATATAGCATATTAAGAGGATTAAGAACTAAATAAGCATTAGTTTGAGCAAATAAGCTAAATCTTATCTAATAAGCAATTATAAAGCTAATTATGAACCTAGAAATGAAAGATTAGGAAAGTAATGAGAAACATTATACTTGCCTAGGTCATAACAAGGCAGGGGCCCCCCCCCCCCCGGGAGGGGCCGGGACACAAGTATTGATCCTAGGAGCTTTTCATACCAGCTCTGGTTTTATCTTAATAAGCCAGTTAAGTCCTTGGAGACTTCCATATTTGGCCTCCCATTCCAACAAGCTCCATATCCATAAGCTAAGGATTTTAACTTGTTTTTTTATGATTTAAGTAAATTAGAAAAATAGTTTTAGCTCAATCACCAGCTTAGAGACTAATGAGAGCTTATTAGCTTATTAGAACAGTAACAAACTTTTTTGAGCATTATGTGAGATTTAGTGAGTAAAAACTTATGATTAAAACTAAACTGATGATTTCATTAACTTTCAAAAACAGATTACAAAGCTTGAATAAAAGAAATTACAATTACTTTTAAAAGGAAAATTACATTTAACAAAAAACTAAGATTAATTCTACTACAACTCTAAAACGGGGAAAAGAAGATAATCCATGTGTGTGAGTGAGGGCCTTTTATAGCCTGTTGAGAAACTTCTAGTCCCTTGAGTGCTTCCCACGCATCTTCTAATCTTACCCGTACAATCCTTCAATGATTGGCGAATCATTATTAGCCGTTAGATCACTAGGTAGCTCACACGGATTGCCAGCGTGGCAATCCGTGATTGAGACACCTTGTGTTTCTTTTAGGCATAATTTAGTGTAAAAATGAGTCCCTTTGTGCTTCTTTGCCATAGCCACGAGTGATCCTTGCTTGAGTGACTAAAGAGGAGCCTTGGAATGTCGTTTTTGACCCTGCCATTGTCTTTATGATCACTTAAATAGTCGTCCTTGACCCTCAATTTCTATTTGCCCTTTGTTTTGACCATGGGGTGATTTTGGGGAGACGATGAATAGTAAAAAGGTATTGGCGCCTTTTTTATAACTGAATTGGGTAATTCGTTAGCATACTTGGTCCTTGTCTTTGATTTATAAAAGTGTAAGGTAAAAGGGATTTTGGAAAATGGCAACATTGGCCCTTGTGGTTTTATAAAAAAGGGTATGGGCTAGGGTAATGGGTTTTTGGATCCGGGTATGGCCCATTTAGGCTTAGGGACCATTTGTGTAACTTTTGGAAAGTTGAGGGCCTTAAATGGTAATTGTGGGTTTTTGTCTTTTTATGGTTAACTCCTGTTGACCAAAGTTTGACCAATTTGACTGAATGTTGACTTTTTCTGGCTTTGGCTTTGCATCTTTGGCTTCTATTGAGCTCTTCCGTTTCTCGTGTCCGTGTTTGCCCGTTCTTGACGGTTTTCTTGTGATTTTTGATATATCCGTACATGCACACACAAAACACAAAAACAAGCATATGTTTGCCATTTTTAGTCTATTTTGGGTTTAATTGGGTCATTTTAGGTATTAACGGATATGTGTATTTTACACTTATTAAAATTCCCCAAATTAAACAATTGCGTGTCCTCACGCAATATCACATGCCTTATAACCAAATACCTCGAAAATTCCCCAAATTAAACCTTTGAAAAGTTGCAAAGATTTTTTTTTGTTTAGAGAGCTAAGAGATCACAAGTTATAAAACACCCGAATTCCCATTTTCAAAACTTTTTTTTCTCTTTTTATGATTTTTCTTGATAATTAACTACCTAACTACAACTTATTTGTGTTGACATAATGTATTGTTTTCATTACCTCATTGGTAACTTTAAGGATCATAGAACAAAAAGCACAATTAAGTGTCTAAAAGATAACTTCATCATTCCCGATTTTTCACTTTTCCCATGCTAAGCTTAAAAATAAGATCACTGCTAATTACGAACTAAGATGCTAAGACTACTTATAATTACAACTTGTGAATTTCTCTTCCCGACATATATCATATATTTAAGTGTGTGTGCTCAAATTAATTTAAACCATTAAATCCACATATTAAGATAGTTGAAATCTGACCAAGCTTTACACATGGGCCTTTTGGGCTAATATGTTAATCACTTAGCAAGATCACAACTCAAAGCAAACAAAAACCTCCTTAGCTAAGACATCGTTGGTTCACTTGCCCCATGAATGACTTTCTTCTCTAGCATCCCACCGTCGTCGGGTAAGTGCTAAGGCTTTTGACACCCCATCCGGAGAATACTAATCGAAACGCATGAACTTCCGATGAAAAAGCCTTGTAGACTTTTGCAAACCTTAGTTCAAAAGAATACCTTGGTTTTAGAGAATGAAACTTTCACTATTTATTTTCTAACTTGCAACATTATTATTTCTATTTACATTATTAGGCTAGGAATCGGTATCACTTTTCTTTCGACGACACATCGGCCACGCCTCCGACAAGAGCTCGTGTACTTATTATGATACCAACCCTAAATATACATCCTCCACCCTTTCTTTCGATGTCACATCGGGAGCGAACCGACAAATGCCCATGTACTTTATTGCGATGGAGTTTGTATATTAATTATTAACACTAAAGATTTATAACTTGCATCCTTTTTATTCACCAACTACATTTTTATAGATTTTTTTTATATAACTAATTAATTAATTTAACACATTATTTTTGCAAATAGAAAAAAAATTCGTTTTAGAAACCCAAAGTGTTGATCCCACGCCTTGATCGAGTCTTTATGATATAAAGAGTTTGTTACCTTGGAAGAATCCAAAATAACAAAGATTG
>BQNB010089934.1:3184-27280 GCA_026074375.1 Tanacetum coccineum
AATCCAAGGCCATAGTCGGTAAGCTGTGATCTCATCCAAAGGATTTGAGCATAATAGCCAAACATAGCAATGTATTCAGCTTCCGTGCTGGATATCGCAACACTTTTCTGTTTTTATGATGACCAGCTAACAAGTCGATCTCCCAGAAACTACATACTACTAGATGTGCTACAGCATGTATCTTGACAACCAGCATGATCTGCATCTGCAAATACTGTTAGTGCAATTGAAGAATCCTTCGAATACCATAGACCCCGATTGGCGGTTCCTCTTAGATACCGAAAGATCCTTTTGACCGCTTGTAAGTGCTTTTCGGTAGGCCGAACCTGATAACGGGCACATATGCATATAGCAAATTGTAGGTCATGTCTACTAGCTGTGAGATAAAGGAGGGTGCCAATCATGCCACGATAGTGTGACGGATCAATAGCTTTCCCTTTTGTATCCTTATCCAGTTTGGATTTCTCCATCATGGGAGTATCCACTAGGTCACAAGAGTCAAAACCGTATTTCTTTAAAGATTTAAGGGCATATTTTGACTGGTTAATAAAGATGCCTCTGGGACTTTGAGAAATTTGTAAGCCTAAGAAAAATGAGATTTTGCTCATCATTGACATCTTAAATTTTGAACACATGATTTTAGCAAATAAGTCACAAAGTTTAGGTGTAGATGCAGCAAAGATAATATCATCGACATATATTTGTACCAGAAGTAATTTCTTGCCTTCCTTACAGATGAACATAGTAGGATCCACTGAGCCTTTGGAGAAGTCTTGGGATATCAGGATTAAAGACAACAGGTCATACCACGCGCGTAGAGCTTGTTTCAACCCATAAAGAGCTTTTTTTAGCTTGTACACTTGATTAGGGATATCTGGATCCACAAACCCGTTCGGCTGGCTAACATAAACCTCTTCCCGCAGATTACCATTCAAAAACGCAGTCTTTACGTCCATTTGGTAGACGACCATGTTCATGTGAGCGGCAAACGCGAGAAAAAGTCTTATTGCCTCTAATCTTGCAATCGGAGCAAAAGACTCTTCAAAATCAATTCCCTCTTTTTGACAGTAACCACGAGCCACTAACCGAGCTTTGTTCTTTAGAATACCTCCCAGTTCGTCTAGCTTTACTTTGTAGATCCACTTCAAAGTAATAACCATAACTTTATCTAGTCGGGGTACGAGCTCCCATACTTCAAGGTGTTCAAACTCATTGAGCTCTTCTTGCATTGCTTCGATCCAGCAGGATTGAGTCAAAGCATCTTTATACGTCTTGGGTTCAACAGCAGTGAGGAAAGCATCGTAGTAACAGAAAAGAGCTTGCTCATGTAATTGCAGCCTTGTGGAAACTGGTCTAGCGAGTTCACCGATTATATTTTGAAGTGGATGATCCTTAGTCCATTTGCTATTGTGTTCAAAAATTTGGTGATCGGGATGCACAATTGTATGAATAGAATCCGACGATGAAGATTGATCAGAAGGGATTTCTGGAATTGGGATACCAAAGTACGGATCATTACCCATATGTGCAACTTCAATATCATGATTGTCTTCTTCAACATCGTTAGGAATGACGGGAGGTTGAGTTTCGGGTGTTGTTTGAGAGTTACTTGGTGATGGTGCATCTTGGTCAACTGTAGTTGAGGAAGGTGAACCGGTTGATACATCGGGTTCTGGAGCTGCTACTTCATCAATTGGAGCAACGACTTCAGGGGCTGGAAAATCAACACTTGGTGGAGGATTGAATAATTCATCAAACAACGGTTGAAACAGTATATCCCAATCAGTTCTCGAAGGTGGTACAAACGGTGTTGAAGGAGGAGGATTTGGCACGAGTCCTGAACTGAGGTGTTGAAGAAGGAGGGTTTGGCACGAGTCCTGAACTGATTGTTACAGGAGTCATTTCATGAAGTGCGGGTGCTGAACTGCTGTGTTTAGAAGCCATTCGTTTGGTACGTCTGTTGTAAATCTGGAATGCTTTCTTTGTGGGTGTATATCCAATGAAAATACCAATGTCAGCCTTCGGTTCTAACTTGCCCAAATTCTCGTTATCATTCGTTGGGTAGCAGAGTGCACCAAACACATGTAGATACGATAGATCGAGAGGTTTGTAGTGTAAAAGCTCGTATGGTGTTTTACCGTGACGACGACGTATCATGGAACGATTTTTGGTATAACAGGCTATGGCAACCGCTTCTGCCCATAGAAATAAAGGAACTTTTGCATAAATTAACATAGTGCGGGCTGTTTTAATTAGCGTACGATTTTGTCTTTCAACAACACTGTTTTGCTGTGGAGAGCGTGCAACGGATGTTTCATGAGAGATGCCAACCTTCTCATAATATTCACGCAATGTCTGATTAACAAACTCAGTTCCATTATCTGTTCTGATGCGACGAACGGTTTCCTTAAGTCGTACTTAGATCATCTTCAAAAAGTTGATAATAAAAGCTGGAGCCTCATCTTTTTATCGCAAACATTTTACCCATGTAAATTAAGAGTAGTCATCGACAATAACAAGGATGTACTTCTTTCCATTGACACTCGCGACACGCATTGTCCCACACAGATCCATATGAAACAGATAGAGTTTTTCTTGATTGGTGTCCTCAGATTTGGGTTTGTGGGGTTTCTTTGAACTTTTGCCTAATGCACATGCAGAACATAAGTGATCCTTTTCAAACTTGAGCTTAGGGAGACCTCGGACAAGTTCATGTCTTGCAAGATGATTGATAGCACCAAAGTTTAAGTGAGATAGACGATGATGCCATAAACAGGACTTGGTTTTAGACGCCTTTAACAATAGATAAATGGGAGAGGATGCCATCATATTCCCAAGTGAGAGTGTATAAAGATTATCCCCTCGAGATCTCGTCAATAAATCAACACCTTCTAGATTGCGAATGAAGCATGTGTGTTGACGAAAAGCCACTTCGAGATTGGAATCACAGAATTGTCCCACAGAAAATAGATTATGCCCAAGTCCTTCAACGTAATAAACCCTTGAAATAGTAACATTCCCAATCTGATAGTCTCCATAACCCATTATCTTTGCAACTTGATCATTTCCGAATTTGACTGTACCCAAGAATTTACTGATGAAATTGGTGAGCTGAGAGCGATCTCCGGTCATGTGCTTCGAGCAACCGGAGTCCAAATACCAGAGGACGATTTGGACAACCTGCATTCATTAAGAGAAGTAGATGGAACATTGGTTTTTGTGGATCCCCAGGATTTACTGGGTTCCTGTTTGTTAGCAGATATTGTTTTTATAACCTCAGTTTTGCTAACGGACTCAGTATTCTTATTCTTCCTAGGTTTCCTTGAGTATACCAATTTAACCACAGGTTTGGGTGATTCAGATTCTAGAACTATTGGTTTCCTAGAAGGCACTTCATTAGTAGTGGTAATCCTAGTTAAAGGGCACGCATTTCCTACAATAGTGAAGGTCCGACCGGTAGGTCTCCAAATATATCCCATCTTAGTGAACACTTTTCCTGTTGGTTTCCAAATCTCTTTCTTAGATTTTCTCTTCTTAGGTTTAGCACGAAATTTCACATCATTCATAGAATTAGAAACACACAAATTATCAGAAGACATGCAATCATCACCGTTAATACAGACATAATCAGAATTATCATGTTTCTTGGAATTCTGCACAGACGCAGATCCATTAACTTTAACAGTACCATTCCTTTTATTCAAACTAGATTTAACGTTCCTAGGGTGAGCTTCTACTTTATTCTTCGAATTACTACTTGGTGTTTGCAGAATCCTATCATTCCTGGTATTGCCTGAAGGCTGTGATCCGCTAGCACTAGTAGAAAGTCTTACTCCTGTAGAATGCAACACACGCTTGTTAGAAACTATGTTTGAAGTCGAGTCTGGTTTTGTGTTTTCTGTGGATGTGAGTGATTCGGCAAACCTAACTTTCTTGTCCTTTTTCCTCGGTGTGACCTCAATTAATTGAGGACCACAATTGTTGATGCTAGGGCATGATCTACTTATGTGTGAAAGCAAATCCTGAATGACTTTTGGTATACCTAAAGGCAGACTCTAAAAGTGAATCTTGAGGATAATTCGCTTTTACATGTTCGACTATATCCCTAAGGACCAAAGCTTCTTCCTGGGTATGCTTAATATACGAGGAGTGAGCAGTCCTTTTATTCAACAATTTGGGTGTGATTGGTTCCATATTATCCTTAGACACTTTTGGATCAACAGAGTGGGTCACAGTATCCTCGTTATCTATCGCTTTTCCTTTAAGTTTCCTTAACTCATTTTTTAGGGCTGCTATGACCAAACCTTGTTCCTGAAGTTTTGCATTTAAATCAGAAATCTCCCCAGACTTTATATTGACTTGCTTGATTAACGCATCACATTGTTCTTTTGATTGAACACGTTTTGGTTTAATCGAGTCATAAAGTTGCTTATAAGTCTGTTTCAAATGCTCATTCTCAGCAACAAGTTTTGTCACTCTATGTTCCAATTCTATGTTAAGAGTCTCAATTTCATCCATGTCCATTTTGACTGTATTCTCATCCACATTTCCTTTTAAGGACTTAATTTGCTCTTTTAACTTGACAATGACTGTGTCTTTTGCTTGAGACTGAGCTTTCAATTCACTTAATTCGAACAACTGAGTAAAACTCGGAGCATTTTGATTTAAAACACTTTTTTCTTGTTGAAAAATTTCTTGATTAAGTTGAGAATCAGCTTCCAAAGTGATGCAATGTTTTTCAAGAGTTGTAAAACACTTAAAGTTTATCTAAAGGTTTCTTTATCAACAAAATCATTTTTGAATTGAGAAGCTCATTCTTGAGTTCGAGACACCTTTGACATTCAATCACATTTCACAACCTTCGTTCACGAAAAATTCACAACAGTTTTTACAATATCAATATCAATGGCTTGTGCCAAGAGTCGTTCATTTTCACACAAAACTTGATTTATATAACTTCGAAAGGGGGGGGGGGGTTGGGGTTGGTTTTTTGTGTTTTTTGGGTGTTGGGGGGGTGGTAGTGGGGAGTTTGGGTTCCTGACTCCAAGCGATGTTGTTCTGACAGCCTGTTCCATTTGATAAAAGAACTTCTGGGACAGGTAAAAAGGGTTCTTCACGCAATATTGATTAGAAGTTATTGAAGAATATCTTTTAATATCTTTATAAACGGAATGATTTCACCTCGAAAACAAGCCTTTGTAAATTCAAACCCCCAAGTTTCGCCCTCATGTGATAGCTGTGGCAGTGGTTCCTTTCTTGACAACCAGATTCTAAGCCAGTAGATAGCGTTGAGATCTTTCCCAAGCCTGTATACACCATACTTACATTTGGAAGTTCTTTGGAATCCTCAACTTTTGATAGTTTTGAAGAATGAGATTTGGTCAAAGCTGGGACGGAAGTCGCTTTCCAATAGGCCAGTTCACTATATAAATCAGATGTCGAACAAATCATTTGTTGTAATCGATATTAAGAAATACATAATTAAGGTTTCGTGCTCACTCTATGTTTAACAACCACAGGAACTTGTTCTTTCCAAAATCATTTTTTTGAACGACTCTCTTCACAAAGCATTAATGTTTCATCAGAATTGGGTATCACCACAGTATCCAATTTTAAGAAGACATTCCCGTTCATAATAGTATTTTGGCTTTGACTCCCGAAACGTTTCTCAGATAGAAAGGTTTTTCAAAAACCGATTGCTTGTTTCATGGAATATCGTAATAATTTTGATTTAGTCACATATGATCATTTGCGCAGATTGACCACTTTTGAAAATGATAAATCAAGTTGTCTTAATATTCTTTTTCTAACGTACTTTCTCTATCAATATTTCTGTTTTCTTCCATTTTTAAATCATTTTTGAGATCAGAAACTATTTTCATTAAAGAATCCTTTTCTTGCACTTGTTCAAAAAGAGTTTCCTTAAGACGTACAATCTCGGCATACTGTTCATTTGATCCTGAAAAACTATTTTCAACATTTTGCATTTCTTTCAAATCTTAACCACTTCTTTATACTGTCCCAAGCTCTGTAGTCAAGCTTTATTAACATGGTGCAATGCATCACTTGGGTTATTTAATTGTTCAATCATATAATAATATCAGGACATCTGTTAAGCAAAAGAGTAGAATTCCTGGATAGTTTTTCCCCTGTTGTGTTTCACTCAATACTGAGAATAAGGAATGATATTCATACAGGTTATTTCAGTTTCTTCTTACTCACAACTTAGACTGTTCAGAATACGTCATTATCTTCTCACTTGATTGAATAAATCATAGGTCATATTATCTGGATGTACCTCTGTGATTGCATCTGAAATCCATTCCTGGAGAGAATCGCCATGAGAGCGATCATGGCTAGTGAGTTCATCACAATTAGAGTCATAGGTAATCCAGATTCCAAAATCGCTTGATAAGCAGCATTGTGAGTGCTGACAGTCTGAGAGGTTTTGAATGTCAGGAATCCTTGATCTACTAAAATGCTATTTCTTCCTCAGTTAAAGCTTGACCACGTTGCTTGATCTTGAACCCGCATCACTTTTATCATTAAACCATGTTTCTCCCTTTCCTCTTGGGCTTAAGTACACTCCTTGGCAATATTAACTCTCCCTTTGCAATGTAACAAATGTCAGTCCGTTGTTTCCCCTTGTGATGGCATCCCTTGCTCATGTGTGTATTTCCTTGTTGTTCCAGCAACATAAGGTAGTTTGTCTTCATGCAGGTTGCACAGTACTTTTCCATCAAATATGGTATCTTGTAGAGAGTATTTGACGAAGTCCTTAGCTGATTGTTGGTAGTAAGATACCGGGATGTAACAACAGCAGTTAAGAACGACATCATGTGATTAATCGCATCAATTGGATCATCCCCTTTCTGGAACACTGGAACAATTAGACCTGAGTCTGGTTGGGAAAATTCAGATTGTTTATGTTGGTAAGTTGTGAGAATAGCATATTCAATTTAGAGATGATATTGTGGAGAACAATTTGTGGTTGAATGGAGGATTGGTAATCAATTCTGATAAGGATTGAAAGAGGTATTGATTGATTGGTTGTAATTGTTCTTGATTCTGAATAAGGTGTTTTAAAAACTGTGAAGACAGATATGGTGAAGCATGATCGTTGATGTTGAGGTTTGGGTAAGTGTGAAGATGAACGAAAAGCCGACCTGAGATAACGTGTGAGATTGCAACTAAAGTAAGAGGATCGGATTACGTTACATGCATCAAACGAACTTCATTTGCATGTCTTTCGTATTGTTTGCAGGAAGCATGAAGCTGATCAACATTGGTAGTATGCAAGTCTTTGACCAATTTAACATCAGTAACAAATTTGCTCCATTCATCAGGAAGAGTGTTTAAAAACTTGGTGTTAACTTGAAATTGCTCCAATGGCATCTTGTAGATAATTTTATATCATTCTGAGTATGCAGAGTGAACCACAAGTAGTACTCGGAACGACGTCCCTTTCTTGTAAAATGAACTTTTCGAATTCATCAACAGCTTGCACTCTTGATCTTGTTTCGTTAAACGACGTTTCTGCATTAGCATTTGTAAACTTCTCCCAAAGATCTTTATCAACGACCTGTTGACTCACAAGAGCATAGATTTCAGTTGGAAGGCCTTGGAGAATGATGTTTATTGCTTTGATGTCACAATCAGCTTGAATGGCTTCAGCGGGAGTCAGTTCAATATATTCCTTAAGCCTTGTTACTCCATCCTCAGTGATTGAAGGCCAAACGAGTGGTCCTTTTCAACAGATGCAAGAATCATATCTTCCATGTGGTCTAATTTAACATATAAAGTTCCATAACTGCATTTCCATGAATCAACCAGGTGTTTACAAGCATCGTTGTTTGTTGTCTCCCAGAAAGAAGTGCCTTATCGGCAAGAGTCCGTCATTGTGAATATCAAAAAGATTACAAATTGATCGATCGGTGGTAGAAAGAAATTGTGTTTGGTTATGTGTTTTGTTGAGTCTTAAATGAGATTACACAGGATTTTATAAATCTTCTTGACAAAACCGGGAAAACAAGTGTTTGTTTTCACATTTTACAAGTCAAAGAATAACCGAATACATTAAATTTGAGTGATGATTTAAAAGTTTTGAACAGTTTTTTTTATCTAAGTTCGTTGTTCACTCGTACTTTCACTCGTACGTGGTTCACTCGTTGGTTACACTCGTCGGTTCACTCGTTCGTTTAAACTCGCACGGTTTACTCGTTCGGTTTACTCGTTTCGGTTCACTCATTCGTTCACTCGTTCGTTCCAACCCTAAACATACTCGTTCGGTTCACTCGTTCAGTTCACTCGTTCGGTTCACTCGTTCAGTTTACTCGTTCGGTTCACTCGTTCGGTTCCAACTAAACAAAATCGTTCGGTTCACTCATTTGTTCACCGTTCGGTTCACTCAAACAGTTCACTCGTTCGGTTCACTCGTTCGTTACCAACACTACGAAACTCAAATTTACAAAACTCAAAAAGACACATGTTTGAATTTTTATTCGCAAAAATCTTGAACAACAGTGTTAACTAACCCTAATAGGAATAAAAAAAAGAAAAACTTTAAGGTTTTTGTAAGCCAAAAATTTTAGAACAAAAATTGCACTTTGTAAATTTTTTTGAACACAAATCACAAGACAAACGGATACAAAACTAAACACACCACTCATGGCTCTTGATACAATTGTAGAAACCTGTAATCTTAATGACAAACCAAGAACAAGAGTGAGATGTGGGATGTGGAATTAGAGAAGAGAAAGGATGGAATGGATTGAATTTTATATGATGAATGTAAAAAATGAACAACCAACCCTCTCCAAGGCTAGAGAGGTGCTATATAGGCCTATAGGCCGCCATAGGATATGAAGGGCTTACCCAAGGGTCATGGGCTGGACTAGATTACTAATCTAATCAAGTACATAAACTAGAGCCTAAAGACGTACAACTTGGAAGTGACCGACACATTGTTGTGTTCCACATAACTTTTAAAACAAAAAACGAACCTGTAAACAATTTAAACCCCCCCCCCCTTTTTTTTTTCCCTAGTTACACATTGGTATTAGAGCCAAGGTCACTCAATATTTTTAAAATATATAGTATTTTAAAGGTTGGATCGATCTATAGATTCCGACAAATATCTAGAAAGGCAATCGTTGCAAAAACCACCACTTTTTGAAAGTGATAGTTTTATTTATTGGAAAAATAGATTCGTGACATATGTTAAATCAAAAGATCTAGATCTTTGGCATGTTTATTACCAACGTGGATTTATAACCTATTGAAACAAATCATGAACCAATTAGATGAGGTTTGTCCCTTTTAAAAACAAAGTGATGATCTTAAAAAGAGACATGCGAAAAATAACAAAGCTAAAATGGGTTATATTAAATGCTATTGGTCCTATAAAAGGAATATGAAAGAATTTTCATAATTTAATACGGAAAAATAATTTTGAAACAATGTAATCCACCACCAAGTTAATAGTCAAGTCAAAGAATAATAAGAATCGACCTTTTAGTTCAACATATAAACAATTCGTCTTTCCGAATAAGAATCTATAGATAGTGAAATTGCTAGATTAATACTATTATTACTAGTTTAAAAGCTCTTGATGAAGGTTACTCTAGCAAGAATTATGTTAGGAAATTTTTTAGGGCTCTACATCCTAAATGGAGAGCAAAGGTCACTAAGAAAGAATCTAGTGATGAAGAGTGTTCGACTTTCGAAAGTGAAGACGAAGAAACGCCATGGCGGTAAGAAGACTTCCAAGAAGTTCATCAAGAGAAGAGTAGATTCGTGAGACAACCTCAGAACGACAAAAAGACGTTCCAAAGAAGCTGAGATGACAAAAACGGTAAAAAGTGATAGAAAATGCTTTAGATGCGGCGACCCGAATCATCTTATTGGAGAATGTCCAAAACCACTGAAAGACAAGAACCAAAGAGCATTTGTCGGAGGTTCTTGGAGTGATAGCGGTGAAGAATATGATGAGAAAGTCAATAACGAAACGTGTCTAGATGCTCAAGCCATCAGTGAGGTAGTTCCGAATCCTCCAACTTTAGAGATGAGAACTCTTCAATAATTACTTATGCCTAGAAAATGAATATGATAAACTGTGCAAAATGAGTTTAAAGATAATCACTAAAAATAAAAGATTAAAAGCCACTAGAAATAATTTAGAAAAAGAACTTAGTGTTCTAAAGAAAAAGTGTCTACACTCGAGAAAAACAAGAGAGTTGATCTCGAATGTGTAAAATGTCATATGCTTAAAAATGATGAATGAAAAACTCAAAGAGGAAGTCACTAGATTAAATAAATTTGAATAGAGTACACAATGTCTAAATGAAATGTTAAGTAATCAAAAACCTTCCAGTGAAAAATTGGGTTTAGGATTTAATTCATTTGAAGCATCATCTAGTGGAACTAAAGAAATAAAATTTGTCAAAGCTCAAAAAAAAGACGTCCTTCGTATGAGGATCCCATAAATATTGGGCCTCCCCAAAAGTGTTCAGGCGGGCCACAAAACATTATGGGGACCGGCAACCATTGGTACACAGGGATCCTGAGAAAATATGTCTATTCAAAAAATCTATTTTGGGTCCTAGACCAAAACACATAATAGTAACAACGTCAAAGTTTCTCGTTGCTAGTGATAAGAAGTTAAACACATTTATAAGCATTACAAACTCGGAGTTGGATTTTTAAAACCTAATTTTAGATAAAAAAAACTCCACCACCTAGAAGAGTCATCAATAATTATCCTCGTCCTAAGACACCACAACCAAAAAGAAACATTGGTCGACAAAATCAACCACGTGGCTTTCCCGTAACTTGGAACAACTTCCCACGTCAAAGTTACATGCCATGGGAAATGTGTCTTCCATTTTCACATCCTAACCAATTGCATCAAATGCAAGGGATGTTTAGCACTAACAACTTTGGACCCATGAGATATTGGGGACCAAATGTTTGAGGTGTTGCCTTATATAAATAGATATGCCTTGGAGTCGACTTGGAACCCGATGAGTGGATAAAGGATAGCGGATGCTCCAAACACATGACGGGTAACCGAAAGCTCTTCTCAAGCTACAAGGCATACAATAGAGGTAATGTTATTTTTGGTAGTAATCTTCGCGGTAACATCATTGGCAAAGGTACGATTTCGAATGACTCTCTCAAAATAGATAATGTAGAGCATGTAGATAACTTAAGATTTAACTTGTTAAGTATAGGACAAATATGTGATAATAAGTGTAGAGTAACTTTCTCTGAACATGATAGTGAAATCACTAAGGAAAGGTAAGGTCAATAGGTAGAGTATTTAGGAAAAAGGCTTATATGTGAAGAAATAGGAAAAAAGCCAAAGAACAAATTTGTCTAGCAACGATTGATGAAAAAATCACGTTGAGGCAATAGAGATTAGGTCACGCAAATAAGCTCTCATTCATCGTCTTATCATCAATGGATATTAGTTTAGAAACTTTCCTAAAACTAAAGATTTGATCAACACTTCTATGATGCTTTGCAAAAATTATAAAGGCAATCTCACGCTAGTCCTAAGCTAAGAATATATCCTCACGACTAGATGCTTAGAACTCCTTCATATTGATCTCTTTGGTCCATCCGCCGTACGGAGTAACGGTGGAAACCGCTACACCTTAGTCATAGTAGATGACTACTCTAGGTATACTTGGACTAGATTCCTTAAGAACAAAACCAAAGCTTTCGATCAATTTGAAATATTGAGTAAGAAAATTCAAAACCAATTATGATGTACAATAATGTCAATAAGAATCGACCACAGACTCCTTAATCAAATGGCGTGGTTGAAAGGAAAAATAGGACACTTTAAGAAATGAGTAGGACTATGTTGAATGAGCAATCGTTACCACAAAAGTTCTGGTGTAACGCAGTAGACACTTCAACATGCATTCTCAATCGAATCCAAATTAGAGCCATCTTAGGAAAAACACCTTACGAACTCTTAAGAGGTAGGAAACCTACTCTAGATTACTTTAGAGTGTTTGGAAGCAATGCATCATTTAACACTAAATACCAACCTACATAAAGTTTTACCCAAAGTCATACGAAAGTATCTTTTTAGGTTACTCGTAAAATAGTAAAGCCTCATCATCCTTAACAAACATACTAGGAAAGTCGAAGAATCACTCAACGTGACATTCATTGAAACTCCTCCACCCTCTAAGACATCACCCTTGGTGGATGCTGACTTAGATGAAGAAGAAGTAATTAAGGTTACCGAAAAGAAAAACCTAGAAAATGACATTGAGGATGAAACTTTAGAGATTGACAAAATAGTCAATATTAAGAAATCTAAGAACCATCCATTATAAAATGTCATGGTAAGCCTTAACTAAAGAACCCTTAGATCACAAGCCCAAAACCAAAGTAACTTCTTTTGTTTTATATCAACTATAGAACCTAAGAATGTGAGTGAAGCCTTAACGGATGATAGTTGGATAGTCGCCATGCAAGAAGAATTAAATCAATTCACTGCTAATGACGTTTGAGAGTTAGTTCCACAACCTAGGAATATGACAATCATAGGAACTAAGTGGGTGTTTAGAAATAAGTTGGACGAGAACGATATTGTTTCTCGAAATAAGGCTACGTTAGTTGCTCAAGGCTATAATCAACAAGAGGGCATCGATTATGATGAAACTTATGCCCTAGTTGCTAGACTTGAGTCAACTAGGATACTATTAGCTTATGCTTGTGCTTTAGATTTTAAGCTATTCCAAATGGATGTAAAAAGTGCATTCTGAACGGTTTTATCAATGAGGAGGTATACGTGGCACAACCTCTAGGATTCATTGACTTTGAAAAACCGGATCATGTTTATAAACTAAAGAAAGCTTTATACGGTCTTAAACAAGCACCCAAAGCTTGGTATGATAGATTAAAAGCTTTTCTTATTAAACATGAATACAAAATGGGAATGGTAGATAACACACTTTTTACAAAGAAGAAAAGTTCAAATCTCATCATCGTTCAAATATATGTCGACGACATTATATTCGGCTTGACTTGTCAAGACATGTGTGATGAATTTGCCAAAATCATGCATGACGAGTTTGAGATGAGCATGATGGGTGAACTTAACTTCTTCCTTGGACTACAAATAAAACAAATGGAAGATGGTATTTTCTTTAATCAATCTAAATATATTAAAGAAATGCTTAAGAAATTTGGCTTAGAAGAATCTAAACCAATGAAAACCCCCATGTCCTCCGATACCAAACTCACGAAAGACGAAGAGTGTGAGTCGGTAGATAGTACCAAGTATCGAGGCATGATAGGTAGTTTATTATACCTAACGGCAAGTAGGCCCGATATCATGTTTAGTGTCTGCCTTTGTGCCCGCTTTTAAGAGACTCCCAAAACCTCTCACCTTGAAGCGGTTAAACATATATTTTGATACATTAAAGGCACTACGCACTTAGGATTATAGTATCCTAAGGGGACCGGCATAGAAACTATAGTATATGCCGACTCTGATCATGCAGGAGATTATGTGGATCGAAAGAGCACTAGCGGTATTTGTACGTTCGTGGGATGTTGTTTGACATCTTGGTTCTCGAAGAAACAAACCGCTCTTGCTATATCCACTACCGAAGCTGAATATGTAAGCGCCGGAAAGGCATGTCAACAAGCACTATGGATGAAGTAAGCTCTTATCGACTACGACGTACGACTCGATGACATCCCGATCATGTGCGACAATAAAGGCGCGATTGACCTTAGCAAAAACTCGGTGCCACATTATCGAACCAAACACATCAAAATTCGTCACCACTTTCCTCGTGATAATGTCCAGAAAGGACATATCTCAATTGAAAAAGTGCCGTCCGTCGACAACATCGCCGACATTCTTACGAAACCCCTTAAACGTGAATCGTTTAACTATCTAAGTCTTAGTTTAGGAATGATGGAACACATTCCATAAATCATATTAGTCCGCTTCTTCTTCTTCTGTCTTAATTTTAGTCCGTGTTCTGTTCCGTGTCGTGATAACTTGAATACTTCATCCGAAGTACTTTAAGCATTTTTAATTCGCAAAATGCAAATTAAAATGTCACTCCTCTTCGTAAAATTTTCGTCAAAAACTGAGTCCAAAACCCTTCACTGAGGGCGGCCCCCATACCATAGGCGGCCCCCAATATATTTGGGACCGCTAGACGTTATGGGACTGCCAACAGCAGACTCCCATATTTTACACTTAATCAAAATTTTCAATTCACAAAACCAAACACACCCTTTACCTGCTGTAAGTGACGAAAACGAACAAAGACACCCAAAAACTCAAAATCAACCACTAAAACTAAAATTGAAGATCAAATCAATACATATAATCACTCACAACATCTTAAAGATCATCAATTGTAAGTCATTTCATCTATTTTCTTTCAATTTGAGTCTAGGGTTCATGATGAACACCAAAAATTGAAATTGGGGATTTTTTTATTTTTCTTTCAATATTGTACAATTAAGACCACTAGGATACAATGTATAACTAATATGCTTCCCGTAGACATAGGATTTGCATACATTAGTGAATTTGTTGAAAAATTGATTTCGAACCAAAACCCCAATTTTATTTTCAAAATTACTCACGTTAGGAACATAATGAAATTGTGGTTATGCATTGTCAATACAACTTAAAAACATTTTCAAACACATGCATAATGATCTCATGAACAAATTTTGAGATACATAATTCATATGTATTTTTTTTCTCTTCGACTTGTTTGGATGAGCAAAATCAAATTAAGGAGCGTTTGGGTTAACTCTTAGGATTTTATCTCTAGGTCGAGTTAATCGTTACTCCACATTTGTTACATCTAGGCACACACTAGGCACGAACTCAAAATATCAACACATATGTAAGATATTAAAGTGTGATTTGATTGTTTTATTTTAGGTAACAATGCCTCCAATTACCTCACTAGATCATCAAAAGACCCGAAACTACATTCCACTCATATCAAATGAATTTAATCAACCCTTAAGAAACACAATTGCAAATCTTGAAAAATGATACTTTCATGAGGGTAGGGTTGTGAGTCAAAACTTTGAAAACATGAGTCATATCCGTGCTAAGTTTGAATCAATTGACTTTGATTGTTTGTTAAACTTAAACGAACAAATTGTTCCTCGTTTTGTTCTCGAGTTCTATAGTCAACTAACTTTTGATTATAACTCCACGGGTCATTTTGTGGTCAACTTTGTTATACAAAGTAAGTCATTCTCTCTCACTCTTGAGGAATTTGGTCAAATCTTAAAGATACCGTTCAAAGGTCATGCATCACACACCGACATGTGGTCACTCGACTACTTGTCAATAAGTGTTCCGAGTAAAGGTTGTTATAAAACCACTCCTCCGTCTCCAAGTGTCGTCAAGTCTTCATTCAAATTCCTCGACAAGGTCAAGTCACTCGTACTAAAAATAAGAAAACCATTGTCGTCGACAAAAATGAAATCTTAACTCGCGAAATTCAACCTCATATGAAACCATGGGTTGATATCATTCGTGAAAACGCCATTTGTCTAGGAGCATAAGGGGGGGGGGAGCATGTCTTCGCCTGTCTTTGTCATAGCTTTCTATTGCATTGAAACCTCCCCTCATACAATCTAGCATTCTTCAATTCCAAAAAGAGATTTATGAAAAGACTCGAAGCAAACCTAGGAACTCTTACCTTGTGGAAGCTTTTTTGACTAGATTGTCAAACATTTGTGTTTTGCCTTCTGAGCTCGCAATTGATCTATATATCTTACAATGATCGAGTCATGCATCCTTATCGCTCCCACTATGAGCGAATGACGCGATCCGGGTCGTGGTAAGAAAAGACCTCATAGTTAAATGCTCATAGCTTCTCCTCCACCAATCAAAATCATCTACCACATCTCATCCGTTTGGATGATCCCATTGATGAAAATGATGATGAATCATTTCATTCTAATCCTTCCTCTCCATCCTAAAATGTCTCCTCCTTGTCTAATGATGTCTCTAGAGTTCGTCAAAACCCTCCTCATGAAAGTTAAAATTTGAACACCTATCTCTCCAAAACTATAAATCTTCAAACCCAACAACGAGATGCTTACCGGGAAGGATTAAGGTTAATTGGAAAAGCTCTCAAGAACATGATGGGTGGAAAACGGAAGTGAAAATGTTGGCATAACTACTAAGAGATTATTATCATTATTATTATTATTATTATTATTATTATTATTATCTTCGTGTTTGTTACATCATTGTCTTTTATTATGTTATCGGACTAGGAATGGAAATGACAAATTACATTTTGACTTGGATGTTTTCCTCATCTGGTCAACGTTTTATATAGCAACTGTGTAATAGATATAATATGCGAAAATGCCACCACTTGCAAAATGATTTTTTTTTTTTTTTTTGTATGCTAGAATAGGACTACATATTATTTGAACTAGTTGATTCTTGAATTTGGTAGATGCCGAAATCACTGGATTTAAGAAAAAGGGAAAACTAGAAATTTTCTTTTTTCTAGAAAATGGCCCCCTTAATTACCCGGCGGCCCCCATAGTATTTGGGACCACCTTGATATGGGACCCGCCAACCAGGGGGGAACAAAATTTTAAGTTTGCCTCTTTTTCTGTATCTTTGACCTCCTACCTACATTCTCAAGCTGACATTTCTCTGTTTAGCTAAACTATTTTTGGCATCCTCTTCCATCCAAACCATGCTTTGCCATGTTATATTATCCTTTCCATTATTTAAATTATCAAGTTCTCATACTTCACTACCACCCTCACCTTCTTCATCCTCTTCTTCTTCATCCCCTTCTTCTTCATTATCAATTGTCGTGCCAAACACTCAATTCTAATTTCTCTAGAAAACCAAAATGTCGTAAGAACAAGTATGGAAACGAAAACATCCACTCCAAAATCATCGGACCCTCTCTCAAAATACTCACCTCCCACGTCTCTAAAGTCTACTTACAATCTTCTTACAACCACCACCTAATAATCCCTTAAGAGATCAAATGATCAACCAACTCCACAACATCTCCACCATCCTTAATTCATACACTAATCCATCCAATGCCCATTCATGCACCACATTCACCACCACCACCACAAATACATTACCCCTTCTCATGCTCAAGTTGAATTTCACTCAAGTTTTTGTCGATGTTGCAAGTTTTCTAGACACCAATTCCACTCTTTGAGAAATGAAATCAACTTCATTTACTTTCTTCTAACCCGTCCCATCCCTCCAACCCGTATCCCTCCAAATCATGTTTCACCAACCCCTTCTTTTTCCCTTTTTAATTAATCATTCCTACATGATTAATCTTTCTAAATAATTATTCTCTCATATTTTGATTATGGCATCTTCTACCTTTCAAGAATTTACTATTGTAGATCTATGCCTTATTATGTCTTTATAATTATCTACTTTCTATTGTAATGATTCATACAAATGCTGTATGAGTTTGTCTTAGCTAATATTAGATCTAGGCTTATTTCATGAACGTATTAGTTAGATGTGCTATTGTATGAGTTTTTTGTTGGTTAAATGAAACTCTACTTTTGTTGAACTAAATACAATGTGTTACTTTAAAAGATATTTGTCTTGCACTTGTTCTTCTAACCTTGTTTTGTAGCAAAACAATTTTCGTAAGATCGATCCCTTGGTGCCCCGAACAAAGGGGAGCACACATCAAAGGGGAGTCTTGATATCGTCGATTTCTTTCTTCCTTCAACAACTCGACGATAATTCTTTTTGAATTCAACAAAAAGGGAGAGAAATGGAACATAACCCATTTAATAATTTGACATCTTTAATTTTATTTAAAATGAGTTTATATTTTGTCATCGTCAAAAAGGGGGAGATCGTTAAAACAAATAATGTGTAAAAACGTTATTTATATTTTTTGACCTCTCAACGTTTTGATAATAACAAAATGTAAAAACATTGACAATAAAAATAAATGTTCACAAATTATTAAATTTAAAATTTTATTTCTAAGATTAGTGATCACTTAAGGTATGGACAAACAAAATAATTAAGCATGATTAGTGAGCAAGAAAATATTTTTCTCTTAATTTTCACTTTTAATTGTACAAAAGTATTTTCTCAAAAAATACATTTATAAAATATTTTCTAATTAAAAGAAAAGTTTTATTAAAAACTTAAAATTTGAAATTTAATTTTTTCCCTCAAAATAGAAGGTTCCATAACAGATACAACCTTCATCACAAAAAGACAAAAACATGAGTGGAGTCTAGTGGCGGCCCCCTTATATATAAGAGACCGTCGGGACCGCCACCAGATGACCGTTGGAATTTCCTGTCTATAAATATTGCTCCACTCCTAGCAGAAAAATATACCTCTTTGCACGGATTTTTTTAGTCTCTTCTTTCTCTCTCTAAACCTTCTTTCTCTTACTAAATATCTTGATCATTAATATACTTAGATCTTGTTTCAAGTGATCTAATCTCTTCTACTCATCTCTTCTCTCTTATCCAAGTGCAAGAGAAGAACACTCGTATTCGTTAAGAAACGAAGTGTTAATTAGTGATCTCTCCTATTTTCTTCTAAGTACTAAACCTCTATTGTATTTATCTTGTGTATTTGTGTGATTCAGATATTGTGTAGATCCGATAGTGTAGATCTTGTGAGTGTGTATATCTTGTGAAGTGGTAGTGATTGGTTCTAGCTAAGATTAGGACTAGACATTTAGCTTAGTGTCGGAAAATAACGTAAGCGATGTGTAAACGGTTTTCTCCGCCTAAAGGGAGCTTGTTGACATAGTGAAATCTCGAGTCGGATACTCGGGGGAGTGGAGTAGGAAAAGAGGTGTTCGTAGCCCGAACCACTATATCTCTCGCTTGGTGTTTGGTTTTGGTTGTTTCTCTCCTTATCTCTTTACATTATTATTGCTCTGTTATATGGTTTTAGTTTAGATTAGTTATGATTGTTTTTTTATATTGCGGCTCTTGGCGTTTAAACATATAAAACTCGGATCTAAACATGTTTGAAAGTAAAATTTAAAACGTAAAACAAACGTGTAAACTATTCAACCCCCCGTCTAGTTTCCACACTTTATATAAATTACTATGATTATAAAAAAACAGAACATGGCAGGACAGTTAAGCTAACTATTATACAGGCTAACATGTATTCGTCCAAAACACCAAATCTAGGACGGAACGTATACCACGGTCCAAGTCCCAAAGCCTCACAGTCACGGGTAGGAACATTACCCAAAGTCATCATCTCAAAGTCATGGGTAGAAACATTACCCGAAGTCAATAATAGGTAGGAACGTTACCCCCGATCCAAAACACACAACATTGGGTAGGAAATGTTACCCCCGCTCAAAAAACGCATAACATTTAGTACATAACATATAATAGCTACATAAAAGTCCATGCATAAATTAAACCACATAATCACAGTAATTAAAACATTTAAAAACCTATGCTTCATTTCCATCCCAAGAAAACATAGTAAAAATGAGACTATGAAACTCACCTGAAGCTCAGCTACTTGACACAATCTTGCACACAATCTAAACATAACAAAAACACAAGTTACACTCGGTTAGGCTAAATGCCCAAGCCAATGTAACAATCATATGTTGGACTTCTAAACCTTATATTAAGTTTATAATCCTTTAGATACATCTCCCATTTCATATTCATACCCTATATGACCTTATTTATTAACTTCCACTTTCACACTTTATGGCTGAATTTTGTAGTCACTTTATGACCACAAATAAAATACTAAAACACCTAATTGATGGTTCTCCTTACATCTCATAGCTCCTCAATGAGTTGTGAGCTACTGTGATTTTTTAGAAAAAATAATGCTAAGTGGAACTATTTTATAAAAATTCATCATTACAAAGTACTTAGATTCGAATCTGAACGCACACCAAAAAGTTTGACGTCCTTGCCCTTCGAATTGGAGTTAATAGACACCTAAAATATGACCTCTGATTTTTGGCTAACCCTAATTTAAATTTTAAGTAGGGGTTTTACTCCCCGAAATTAGACCCAAATCTGACCTGAATTTACTGTTTTGATAACTTTTCTTGCAAAAATTATTTGACTAACTTCCCGACCTCAAAACCTTTCTAGGCCAGACTTTTTGGAAACTAGACTCTCTGAACTTATCAATGGACATAAAATTCATAAAGAAAAACGTTTTTATCATTAAGATAACTTCAGTTGAACACAGTCCTAAAATCTGCCAAACCCTAAATCATAAATTAACGCGATCTACCCCTAACCATTTACACCAATATGATCTTAATTAAACCCTAATCACTCTAGCATGATTAATACATCCTTAATTACATAAGTTTTTAAAACTCTAATGATCCACCATATTAATTGATACAAGAAATAAAAAAGATTAATAACAAGGGTTTAAGAAACATACCTTAAACCTTGATTCTTGAAACACTAAATCACTAACTTGATCTTGAATACAAAAAATCTTTTTTTTATTTTCTTCTTGGGTTCGACCGGATATAAAAAAATAGGGAGGAGGCTTTGTATTTATAGTGTTACAAAAAGAGTTTGGATAATTACCTAATTAGAATTGTAGTTGGACTAAAATTGATTTTCTTCCCTTCTTTTTCTCCTCCATCCGGCCGAACAAACACCCCTCAATATATATTTTTATTTTTTTAATTATTATTAATTACACATTCAACCCTTAATTTTGATATTTTTATAAAAACCCTTTATTCTACCTTTTATACCTTTTAAATTAAAACTAAATTAAATAACTATAAATAAATTTCATTTCTAATTTTATTTTACTAACTTGATAAAACTAAGTTCAAATTTCTAAACTAAACTTTTAATTTTACTAACTACTAATACATATAAATACATATACATATACATATAAATACGTACACACATAGAATTATACCATCATTTTCATTGTCACTAAAATGCGAACAAAAAGAAATGCCCATAACAACCATAAACTCAATCACAATGAGACGATCATGCTCCATGGATTGGTATCCAAACTCATATAAGATCACATAAACACATAATTATATAGCACATAATGATGCTCAAGTCAATACTAACGGTTTGACTAACCTGTTCAAAGCACAATTGTCACATCCGCCGCCTCTGTCTCTCATCAGACCTAAGAAATCGGCCATTCTTTGTGGGTTTGAGCAAATATTATCTTGAGTTTCAAATTAAAGATATGAAAAAGTGTGTGTGGGTGAAATTCTTTGGAGATGTTTGGCATTCTCTGGAGAAGTTCTATAACCATAAGATGATTCGTTTGGGGGTTGTGTAACAGATGTGAGTTGGAATGCATAGGGTCGAATGAACCTCCATACTCATTATGAGCACCTGCACAATAAATTAAAGAACACCCAGCTTCATCTTAAATATGGGCCAAGTCTAACTCTGTGCTTATAAGCCATCTGCATTGAATGTTCAACAATTATGAGTCTCTCCCCAATAAATTAAAGGACTCAATATTTTTGTAGAATAGATTAATAGTGTGAGTATGATAGTTTTCTTTCGATAAATACTTGACATCTATAAATTTGACTGTATGATATAGGTTCTTGATGTGTCTGGATTAATATGCTCGTTTAAATTTAGCTCGATCCAACCCGGATTGAGATTCTCTATGTTTACATCTCCATTTCCATTTTATAGATGTATGTTGAGATTCTCTAAACCAAACATGGACATGATCAGTTGTTTACATTTCCATTTCGATACGATCCTGAACATTTGGATGCCCTAGGCATCACAATCAAAAATGCCCCTATCAAATGATGTAAACAAAAAAAACTACTTGGACAACTATTTGATAAAAAAACAATAATCAAACCAAATGCCTTAATTATCATGTACTATGTAAGCGTTAAATATTCAAAACGAAAATCTGGTTTCAAAATCTGAATTTCATAACAGTTTTGTACCAAATGACTAAATACTCAAAATTGTAAGAAAATCAACATAACTAAGGAACCATGTCTATTCTGTATAAATCTTCTTTTTAATTTTTTACTATCATATTACAAAAGTTAAAAACCATGAACTTATAAAAAAAACTACACCAAAGTTAACTTACACTGTGTTCTCGAGTCTAAATTTTAAAGAATGGAAGGGGATGGGATAGGAAGGGTAAAGTAAGGGGATGAAAGTATGACGAAAGTAGTTATTGCAATCTGTGTTATTGAGTTTGTAATTTTAAGTAGCAAGGAAAGGATAAGAAAGCTAACAAATGTACCAATATACCCTCAAAACTATACACATTACTCACTCATTTTGTTCCATTACCCAAGCTGTCACGCAAAGAATTTAACCTCAAAACTAACCCGCAACCTGACCCAATAAATAATCGGGTTCGGGTGAATATCGAGTCGGGTGAAAATGCAGATGCAAATTAAAATACGTAACTATTGGAAAAAGTAACATATAAAAACAACAGGTAGCATACTCTTTTTTAGGGGAAAATATCACTAACATATGAAGTTTATTCACGTTAGTGATATTACCAAATAGATATAGATTTTTATAAGAAGTTTCACATCTTTTATCTGGTAAAGAAAAACAAAAAGTGGAGACTTTCGTATTTCAAAAAAAAAAATGTTTCCTTATTAGGCATGCTCCACTTAATTATTATTATTATTAGTTTTGAGTTTTTTTATTAAAAAATCAAAATATTACCTAATTTACCCACAAATTTATAAAATTCGTTTATCAAATTAATGTAAAAGAAAAAACAAAAAAAACCACATGTACTTCTGAGCTATTAGTTCGTAATCGTGGACTAGACTGTAAAACAGAAAAAAAAGCCGGAGGCTTTGCCTTCTAAAGACAAAAACCTTACACACTCGAATCCTCGACCTTTATCTCCTGAAATCAGTGATAACTCAATGCAACAAGGTACTATCTTTCTTACACTCATCATCATAGTCTTCATCTCCTCAATTCTATTGTGTATCAAATTTGCTTCTTCAGTTCACAACGTAAGGATTTGTATAGAATTAATAGAAATCCTAACTCGATTTTTTTTAGTTTTTCCCTTTATTAATAATTTTCAATTCAGTTTGTATATGGTTTTTTGTGTTGCAATTAATTAAAAAGTTTTTAGGTAGTATTTGTGTTATGCTTTTATTATTCCAAACATTAGCTAATATGAGAGCAGGTAAGTGATTGGTCTCTTAGGCCCGTCCATTTTCATGTGTCGATTCGTGTCTTGCTTCTTTCATTTGATATTGAAAGTAGACAATTGGTAGAAGAAGAAAAAATGGACAGGTCAAAACTGGTCATTTGGGTTGTAGGTAAAAAATGGGCCGGATAAGGTTACATGAAACACTTATTTGTATGTTTGGGGACATTTGTGTGTTACGAATATGTTAGGGCTATGTTTTTTAAATCACCGCTGTGTTTTTTGACACTTTGTTGTTCAAAATTGCCCAAAAAAGGTTGTTATACCCGGAAAATGAGGCTGTCACAGTGGGTAACGGGTCAAAACTGGTTTTTTTTTAAGTTGACATGTTTTGATAAATTTTTGGTAGTGTTGGAGTTCGTAAGCTACGAATAAGTTGGTGCTATATTTATTAAGTTATTGGTTTTGGGTCTGCTGCGACTTCTTTAGTTAAACCAGGAAAGAACTCATGGATTTTTTAGTTGTATCAAGAGTTAACTTGGGTTTGAATTGGTGTGAAGTTAGTGTTGGTTTATAATCCAAAAGGTAATACATTAGCGAATAACATTTAAATATTTATTTTATTAGTCGCATGTTTGATAGCACAAAATGCTGAAATTGAGGGTGAGGTGGTTGTCAAGAAGTTAAAGGCAAGATATTGGAGACGCATATAATGCAATGATCGACATATATGAAAAGGTGTTAGAGTATGGAGTTATGGATCTGCAAACGTGTTAAGATATCATTTCATCACCTCAAACACAAAAATAAGAAAAATAGATTTTAGAGAGAGAAAGTAAAAAACAAAGAAAAATGGTTACTTGTTTCACAAAAGAAAAATGAGAAGCAACACCCTCTCCACACTTGGAGAGGGCTTTAAA
>BQNB010089935.1:1393-17074 GCA_026074375.1 Tanacetum coccineum
CTCCCATACTTCAAAGCGTTCAAACTCATTGAGCTCTTCTTGCAATGATTCGATCCAGAAGGATTGAGTCAAAGCATCTTTATACGTCTTGGGTTCAACAGCAGTGAGGAAAGCATCGTAGTAACAGAAAAGAGCTTGCTCATGTAATTGTAGTCTTGTGGAAACTGGTCTAGCGAGTTCACCGATTATATTTTCAAGTGGATGATCCTTAGTTCATTTGCTATTATGTTTAGAAATTTAGTGATCGGGATGCACAATTGTATGAATAGAATCCGACGATGATGATTGATTAGAAGGAACTTCTGGAATTGGGACACCAAAGTACGGATCATTACCCATATGTGCAACTTCAATATCATGATTGTCTTCTTCAACATCATTAGGAATGTCGGGAGGTTGAGTTTCGGGTGTTGTTTGAGAGTTACTTGGTGATGGTGCATCTTGGTCAACATTTGTTAAAGAAGGTAAACCAGTTGATACAGCGAGAACTGGAGCTACTGCTTCATCAACTGGAGCAATGACTTCAGGGGCTGGTAAATCAACACTGGGTGGAGGAGTGAGTAATTCATCAAACATTGGTTGAAACAGAATATCCCAGTCAGTTCGTGAAGGTGGTACATGCGGTGTTGAAGGAGGAGGGTTTGGCACGAGTCCTGAACTGATTGTTGCAGGAGTCATCTCATGAAGTGCGGGTCATGAACTGCTATGTTCAGAAGCCATCGCGGTCAACTCATCAAAATCTAGGTGAATTGTCTCAATAATTCGTCTGGTATGTCGGTTATAAATTTGAAATGCTTTCTTTATGGGTGCATAATAGCAATATCAGCTTTCGGTTATAACTTACCCAAGTTCCCACTATTATTTGTCGGATAGCAGAGTGCACCAAATACATGGAAAAATGATAGGTCGGGAGGTTTGTCATGTAAAAGCTCATATGGTGTTTTGCTATGACGAAGACGTTTGATGGAATGATTTTGGGTGTAACATGCGGTAGCAACTGCTTCTGCCCATAATAATAACAGAGCTTTTACATAAATTAACATTGTGCGGACAACTTTAATTAGCGTACGATTACGTCTTTCAATGACACCATTTTGCTATGGAGTGCGAGCAACAGATGTTTCATGAGAGATGTCAACCTTCTCATAATATTCACACAAAGTTTGATTAACAAATTCAGTTCCATTATCTGTTCAGATTCTTTGGACAGTCACTTTAAGCCGCACTTGGATCATCTTGAGAAACTTGATTATGAAATCTGGAGCTTCATCTTTTGACCTTAAGAACTTAACCCATGTAAATCGAGAGTAATCATCGACAATATGTACTTCTTTTCATTAACACTTGCGACACTCATTGGCCCACAAAGATCCATGTGTAACATATAGAGTTTTTCTTGGTTGGTGTCTTCAAATTTAGGTTTGTGGGGTTTCTTCTTGCTTTTACCCATTGCACAAGCAGAACACAGATGGTCCTTTTCAAATTTTAGCATAGGGAGACCTCGAACAAGACCATGTCTAGCTAAATGGTTGATTGCACCAAAGTTCAAACGAGACAGACGTCGGTGCCATAGCCAGGACTTAGTCTTTGAGGCCTTTGACAAGAGACATATAGGAGAGGACACCATCATGTCCCCAAGAGATAGAGTATACAGATTGTTTCCTCGAGATCCAGTCAATAAATCAACACCTTCTAAATTACGAATGAAGCAGGTGTGTTGACGAAAAGCAACTTCAAGGTTCGAATCACAAAATTACCCAACAGAGAATAAGTTGTGTCCAAGTCCTTCTACGTAGTAAACCCTTGATATCGTAACATTCCCAATATGATAATCACCATATCCCAATATCTTTGCCACGTGATCATTTCCGAATTTGACTGTACCCAAAAACTTATTGACGAAATTGGTGAGCTGAGAGCGATCTCCTGTCATATGCTTAGAGCAGCTGGAGTCCAAATACCAAATAACAATTTAGACGACCTGCATTTATCAAGAGAGGAAGATGGAACATCAGAAATTATGGATCCCCAAGATTGATTGGGTTCCTTTATGTTAGCAGATACAGATTTAAGAACCTTAGATTTGCTAACAGGAACATTAGTTTTAGATTTCCTAGGTTTCCGTAAGTAAACCAATGTTATGACAGGTTTCGATGTTTCATTATCTAGAGCAGTTGGTTTCCTAAGTGGCGCTTCAGTAGTTGTGGTAATCCTAGTCAAAGGGCACGCATTTCCTACTATAGTGAAGGTCCGACCAGTAGGTCTCCAGATATATCCATGTTGGTTTCCAAACTTTTCTCTTTGAACTTTTGTTAACAGATTTAGATTTTTTACGAGCATTCACATTATTGATAAAATCAAGAACACACAAATCATGATTATCAGAAAGCATGCAACCATTACATTAACACATTTTAAGTTCAGATTCGCATTAAGCTTAGAATGCTGCACATGAGCAGTTCCTTTAGGTTGAACAACACAATCTTTATTTTTTAAACTAGATTTAACTTTCCGTAAGGTAGCTTTTAACTTTATTCTTCCGAGTACTACTTGGGTGTTTGCCAAATCTTATTCTTTCTTTGATTTTGCCTGAAGGCTGTGAATCCGCTAGGTATTGTAGACAGTATTACTCCTGTAGAAGACAACATAGGTTGTTTGAAAACTAGGTTTGAGTAGAGGTCGTTTCTTTGATTGTGTTTCCTGAGGATGGTGACGGGCTTAGGGAAATCTACCGCTTTTTTGTCCTTGTTCTTTGGGTAGCAGCCATAATTTTCTCCATCAGGCATTGTTGATACTAGGGTAGGTTTTACTGATGTTTGTAAGCAACTCTTGAACTAGTTTCGCATACCTACAGGCAAATTATAGGGATTGATCTAGTGGATATTTTGATTTAACATGTTCAACTAGATCCCTAAGAATGGTAGCTTCTTTCTGAGTGTGCTTAATATAGGCAGAGTGAGCTGTCTGTTTATTCAACAATTTAGGGGTTATTGGTTCCACATCAATCTTAAGCATTTCTGGATCACTAGGGTGTTTTGTAACGTCATTATCAACTAGAGCTTTTCCTTTAAGTTTCCTTAAATCATTCTTGAGAGCTGTAATTACCAAAACTTTTTCTTGAAGACTAGCATTTAAATCAAAAATTTCCACATACTTTAGATTGACTTGATTAATTAAATCATCACATTGTTCTTTTGATTGAATACGTGCTGGTTTAATTGAGTCATAAAGTTGCTTATAGGTCTGTTTCAAATGCTCATTCTCAGCAATAAGCTTTGTCACCCTATGATCCAATTCAATATTTGTTGTTTCAATCTCTTCTAAGTCCTTTTTAATCTTATCCTTATTTTGTTTTCCACTTAGAGATTTAATTTTCTCTTTCAACTTCTTTATGACCGTGCCTTTCTCTTGGGACTGAGCTTTCAATTCATTTAATTCAAATAATTGATAAAAACTTGGAGCACTTTGATTTGAAACAAAATTATCCCTTTGAAAAATTTCTTGATTAATTTGAGAATCAACTTCTAAAGAGATGTAATGTTTTTCAAGAGTGGTGAAACTTTTAAACAGTTTATCATAAATCTCTTTTTTAATAAAATCCGTTTGAAGCTCAGTCTCAAGTTTGAGACACTTTTCACATTCATGCACATTTACAGAAGCGATATCTGCAGAAGAATTCATAATTACATTCACAGTATCTTTGTTAATGACTTGTTTCAAGAGTCGTTCATTTTCGTTCAAAACTGTATTCATTTTAACTTCAAATGTTTTGACTCTAAAACGATTGTTGTTCCCTGCTGTCCATTTGATGAAGGACATTTTAGAATTCAGAAGTTCATTCAAACCAAATATTGATTGAATGTGTTTAATAAGTTTCAGAGCTTTTACAAATTGAATTATTTCATCCATAAAATAAAGCTTTGTATTGTTTTCGGACTTCCACGAACCCTTCAGTGTTGCTCATTTTTGTGGTGATAGTTCTTTCTTTGACTACCACATCAAAACCAGCAAGATGGTGTTTAAAGTTTTTTCAAAACTTCGTATTTAACATGTTTGACTTTAGGATGTTTCTTTTTGGAACCCTAAACATTGGTGGGTCTTCAAGAAAGAGTGGGTTCTATAGAATTCATAAAATTCTGAGACCAAAAGGCTTGTTCAGCAGATAATTCAGTTTGTGGAACAAATCGTTTTTCAAAATCTTGTGAAAGTTGGTTAAGAACAGCATAATCAACTAGTTTAGTATTAACTTTCTTTTCTAACATTATAGGATCTTTTTGTTTTAAAAGCATTTTTGAACGACTCTCTTCAGCAAGCATTAAGGTCTTTTCAGAGTCAGGAATCACAATGGAATTAGTTTTTTCAATAATATCACCAACATATAGCTTTGGTTCAACTGCTGGAGCTCATTTCTTCAGATAGAAGATTTTGAAAAACCTAGAGTTGTTTAGTGGTATGATAATAGAAAAAACTAGGTTTCGTCAACAGGTGAAACAGTTTGTGCGGGGATATTGATCTCTTTTAAAAAAACACATATTATCAAGCTGTTTAATCACTCTTTTCTAAAGCAATCTCTTATCTATGTTCTTAGCATTCCCCTTTCTTAAATTTCTATTCTTTGAGAAGAGGAAACTGTTTGCATTAAAGAATCTTTTTTTTTAAATGTTCAGAGAAAGTGTTTGTTTAGACGATCAATCTTACAGACTAGTGCACATGAATCTGAAACGTTTCTTTATTTCTTTAAATTCAACATTTTGTCCTTCTGTCAATACTTTAACTGTTCTTATATCTTTCAGCTCAAGCCAATTAACGTATCATTAACACTTTTATTTTTTAAGAATTATCTTGGTACATTTAGCAACCATTAGGTTCTTTGTTCGTTCTAATCTTAAATAATATCAGTGATCTTGTTGTACAGAAGAGTGAGAATTCGGACGGCTGGCTGTTGTGATTCAATCAAGATGACTAAGAATAAGGAATGATATTGCTATCATGGTTATTCAGTCTCTAAAATGGTTCACAACATTGAATGTCAGCAGAAGCACGACGGCATCGACTGCCACAACTTGATTAATCATAATTATTATCACATTATCATGATTGTGTACTTCCATCAGAAAAGAGCATTGATCCATAATGAGGATAAAATTTCACATGGAATGAGAGCAAACTTTGGCAAAAATTAAGTTCATCAATCAGAGTCATATGCATCCAGATCATCAACTTGATAAGCAGCATTGTGAGTGATGACAGTCTGAGTGGCTTGAGCTTTTGGAATTCATGGATCTGCCAAAAATGCAAGTTCCTCCTCATGTAGAATTTGTCTACTTGCTTGAGCATGAACCAACAACACTTTATCTTTAAACCATGAATCATCCCGTTTCCTTCTTGGTTTAGTGCATTGTTTGGACATGTGTCCTTCCCCTTTGTAGTTGTAACACGTAACAATCCTCTGTTTCCTCGAGTTACTCCCACTTGCTCTCATAGTGTGAAAGTTCTTTGTTAGTAAACGTAGCATAAGTAAATTTCTCTCCCCTCTTGTACATGGTTGTCGGTTACTCTTCATCATTAATGGGGGTTTGTTGCCATGGAGTTTGACGAAAGTTTCATCAGCTGGTTATTGGTAGTTAGGATAGGGGATTCTTTGGAAAGTGGAAGTGAATACAGCAGACAAGAATGACTTACATGATGTTATGCTTCAACTTGGTCATCCACCAGTTGCTTGAAAACTGGTATAGTCAGACCGGAGTCTAATTGGGAAAATTCAAATTGTTGGTTGACTGTGGGAGTGTATTATATTTGGGGAATGGATGATGATGGAGAGAAAATGTTATGGTGAACCGAGGTTTGATAATTGTTGGGGGGATAGGTGATTGAATGAGGTGTTAGTGATTGATTGATTAAGTATTGTTAAGATTCAAAAGGTGATCCATATTGTGAAGATTGATAAGGTGAGACAAATTGTTGATGTTGAGAGTTATAGTAAGAGTGCTGATGAGATTGATTAGGCGACGTGTCATTTGGATGTGATGCAACTAAAGCAAGAGGACAGAGTTGCGTCTCATGCATCAATCGAACTTTAATTTTGACATGTCGTTCTCATGTTGTTCCCACCAAGTGAGCATGAAATTGATCAACATTAGTAGTATGGCAAATCCTATTGACCAACTTAACATCAGTAACGAATTTGCTCCATTCAGCGGGAAGAGTATTCAAAAACTTGGTATTGACTTGAAATTGCTCCAGTGGCATCTTGTAAATATTCATATCATTGAGTAGCAAAGTGAATCTCAAGTAGTACTTGTGTAACGACTCTCCTTTCTTGTATGTAAACTTATCAAATTCATCGTTACTCTCTCGTTTCTGTTTTTGTTACGACATTCTTTTGAATGAGCAGTTGATCTTCTCACAGAAATATCCTTGGCTACACGATGTTGGGAACTAACTAGAAGCATAAATTTCAGTTGGGAAAGGCCTATGTAGAATGATGTTTATTGCTTTGATGGCACATTCAGCTTGATTGGTTTATGAGGGAGTTAATTCTAGTTTATTCTTTGTATGGTTACACCATCCACTGTATTGTTGCCAAACAAGTGGGACTTTTTCAAACAGAAGCATTAATCTTTCTCACCATGAGGTCTATTCATCTATAAATGTTGCCTTTATGCTTTTCCACGAGTCATACAAGTGTTTTAAAGCATCGATTGGTGTGTTGTCTCCACATGAGAGAATGAGGAAGTGACTTATCAGAATGCCATCGTCATTGATAAGTGGTACAAAAAAGATTATCTGAGCGAAAATCGAGCGGTGATAGAAAGTAATTGTGTTTGAGGGTTTGTTGTCTTTTGTGTTTTTAATCAATAAAAATTACTCGGATTTTACAATTTTGACCAAAACCGGGAAAATAAGTGAGGTGTTTCAGGGATTTTTACAAGTAAAGAAATAATAAACAGCTTTATTTTGATTTAATCAAATGAGTTTTTATGATGTATGTTGCAAATTCGGGTACCTTAAGAAAAATTGGAAAATTCGGTGTTCTACAAACAAAATGTTTAAATTCGGTCCTTAGTGGATTGCAAATTCGTGTCCTTAAGTGGATTACAAATTCATGTCCTTAAGTGGATTGCAAATTCGGGTCCTTATTAGAATTGCAAATTCGTATCCTTATGTGAATTGCAAATTCGTGTCCTTAAGTGGATTGCAAATTCATGTCCTTAAGTGGGATTGCAAAATTCTGGGGTGTCCTTATTGGAAATTTGCAAATTACATGTCATATGTGAATTGCAAATTCGGGTGTGGTTGTAAAGTGATTTGCGAATTCGGAAGCTGCTAAATCGGACACCAAAAGAAATTGCCAATTCGGAAGTTGCTAATTCGGGTACCACTAGAGAGCTGCTAATTCAAACACTGCTACAGACTGCGAATTCAGATACATAAGGAAATTGCAAATTCAGATACCACTAGAAGTTGCAAATTCAGATACTACTATAAACTGCAAATTCGGATACACAAGAAAATTTGCAAATTCGGATAGAACAAGAAACTACAAATTCATGCAACTACGACGGTTCGACAAAATCAAAATCTTTTTAATACACAAAAAGACACTTTTTTCGATTGTTTTTTTTCTAAATTTTCTTGTATCAACTAGTATTCTTAAACCTATCAGGTACCTAAAAAATGACCAACTTTTTGGTTTTTTTAGCCAAAAATTTCAAAATCAAGATTTTTGTACTTTATAAGTTTTTTTGAAACAAAAAAGATGAACAAAATTAGATTTATCTTTTGATCTAAAGAATACACCTTATATCCAAAGAACTAGATCAACTTTACCTGGGTAAATGATCTTTTAGTGTACAAAGAACCTTTGAAAACACAAGAAAATAGTAAGAGGTGTACGGAAAATGAACCAAACAAAAAAAAACACAAAAACTAAGCAAATCACTCCATGGCTCTTGATACCAATTGTAGAATTCAAGTAATCTTTGATATGTGAACCAAGAACTAAAGAGAGAAGCTGGGAGTAAGGATGTATTTTCTAGTGAGAGAAAGTAGCGAAACATGAAATGCATAAGTGGAAATGTGTGAAACATAACAAACCCAACCAACCAACCACTTTCCAAGGATGGAGGGGTGTATTTTTACTTACTAAGGGTGGATATGGCCTTGGCTTCTTAATTGACTAATCCAATGGGTCTTGGTCTAAATAACTATGTAAGTTTCAAAATATTATTAACGAGGTAACGAAGTTATCTATGGAAGCGGACCGACACCTTTCCTGCATTTCGTATTCCTAACAAATTAGGATTAAGACTGACATAGGTTTAGAATATGATAGAACTACATTAGATTAGATAACTAAGATATTAAGTAAATTGATAGATTTAACCTCGCTTCAAGTGTTCGACACCCTACTTACCACGAAACTACTACCGATTGGGTACACTGCCCATTAAAGTGTTGTTTTTGGTTTAGTCGGCAAAATATAAATTTAAAACTTGAATAAATAAATATACACCACACAACGACACATCAACTACTAGTCATATTCTTTAGCTTATTCGAGTTAAGGTTCGAATGCAGTCACATTTGTCTATCCCATCGTTATGGGTGTGTATGTGTGATTTTGTCACCTTTTCTGGAATATTGGTATCGATAAAGATTAGAAATAATTCCTAACAAAGTCCCATTAGTATTTCTTACAAAATTTACTACAAAAACCACATAATTTATTAACACAATCATATGACTCAAACAAACACACAAGACGCGAATTTATCTAAATTATTTATTTAACATGTTTGAAAGGGTTCTTATAAACCTGATATTTCCCCTACACTTATTATGCAAAATACCTTTGATTGAGATTAAGACGAGGTTAAAATCAAAACAAAGGATGATTACAAAATTATTTTCAAACAATTAAAATAAACAATAAAGAACTAAAATACACATGACACACCTAAAATACAAGAAATTAAAAGATTGGGTTGCATCTTAATAAGCTCTTTTATTTATTAGAGGGTGATGACATCAAATAACGTCACTTTTATAGCATCATTTATCCCATATAAATTACCCATTTTGTTTAATTAATGCAAGAATTGTTACTTAATCGTGTATATTTGAGAATTACAGTAATTATGGAGTACTTTGTAAAGATTAGCAAAAAGGCGCGCATGCTGGAGCTTAAACGAAGAAATATGAAGAATACTATTCTGAAATCCAATACGCCATATCCATCAAGGAAGATACGGCATATCTGTGCCTGCACTTCACAAGAAACCACGAAGAACAAAGTCCAATACGCCGTATCCAGAAGATGTCTAAACGCCGTATCCAAGATTTAGTAATAAAATATTATAGAAGATATTAAACGTGGTCCCTACACCAAGAAACATCCAATACGCCATATTGACCTCAACCAATACGACGTATCGACCAAATTTCAGACAGTATTAATAGAAGGCCTAAAAACGAGTTTTAGATATGCTTGATCATATTTTTGATACCCTAACCATGAAATTCAATTTTCAGAACACAAGAAGAGCAAAATAGGTCATGCAAAGCTATTAATTATATAGGAAACACCTTGTAATCTCCTATACTTTAGTAATTGTTCGATTTTTCTTATTATTCAATTAACAAGATTAGTTTACCTTGGTTGATTGATTATTCCTATATTTATTACAATAATTAAGGGCTAATACCCTTGTGTATTAGCCATGATTATGAAGATTTAAATATTTGGTTTATTTATATCGACTGCTTAATTTATCGTTGATCATTGTTTATGTTTATCAATTTATACTTGTTTACGTGCTTTTGTATGCGACCTATCATTCAACTGGATCTAGTGATACCGACCAAGTTAGCTAGATGTCGGGATGGCTCTCCATATAGTGATTTATATATCTAGAATAATAGGATCAAAAATAATGCCCTATCTTTACCATTGGTTTGTGTAAACACGTTGGACTAGCACGTGACCTGGGATGAACAAATAACATACTGATTCCTTTAATATAGACTTGGACAATGGACTACTAGAATATAAATTGCCATTAAGCATTAAGTGGGTAAAGTCTCCATGAGCTAGGGTTTAATAAGATTACCATTATTAATATCCTAAGATAGATTATAAATAGCGAATAGGATGCTTTATGCAGATGCGTTTAATTGTGACAGAATTCTACATATCTAGGTTTTAGGAAGAAGTACCGCCTAAATCTTGGAATGATATGCCACCTTGAGATAAGCACTTATTGCACTAAAATAAAGAAAACAATGTTTTAATTGGATTACTCATGGCTAATAAAGTTTTCTTATATTTGGCTAGACCGCTCTTCTATCTTTTGATTATCTGCTTGCATGTGTTATTGTGTTTTAAATTGATCTAAGTTACCACAAAACCTGTGCCAGTCTCTTAGACTGAAAACCCCCTTTATCTGATAGAATTAAGATTAACATAGGTATAATACATATCAGAATTAACTTAGTTTAGTTAACCAAAATATTGATAGAACTATAGATTAACTCTCTCGCTCTTAGTGATCGACACCCTACTTACCAATAAAGCAACATCTGATTGGGTACACTGCTCGTTGAAGTGTTTTTTAGGTAAAGTCAGCAAAATATAAATGTAAAACTTGATAACTTAAAATTACCTACACACAACGACACATCAAGCTTTTGGCTCCGCTGTTAGGGAGTGAAGTTGTTAAATCTTTATTTTTATTTTATATTTTGGTTTTTAACCTTAGATTAACTTAACCCCTAGAATTAGTGTAAAGTAGATTAGTTTAGTTTTTTTGTGTGTTTCTTCCTTGTTTTTTTGTGTTGCAATTTCAGTCAGGTTGATGATGGACGATCCAAACATCACTATGGAGGAATACATCAAACTTCAAGCAGAAAAAACTCAAAGGCATGGTCGGACATTTGGAAACTTGCTACATACGGTAAGATTTATTATGGTGATCTTGATTATTTCATAGATTTTGAAGCGAAACCGGTAAATGACCATATTGAAATCAATACTAAATTGTGTTCGGAAAACATTGATATTAAACCAATGGGTAGTGTTGATTGCATAAGCAATGACACTACACCGATTGAGTCTGACGAATACTTAGAGACAAATCACGACAAGAAAAGTAAACTTTCAGAAACAAGCAATTTCATTCTTGTTATTAAAGTGATGAGTCGGATAAGTTTTCACGAAGGGAAAACATTAGTTTTCATAATTAAAAATCTATATGTGTCGTTTGGCATTCCCTTCGACACTAAGCATTTTTATAAGGATGGTGTTTTGATGTGTCGTTGTGTGGTGTATAATTTATTGATTCAAGTTTTAAATTTATGTTTTGCCGACTAAACCAAAAACAACACTTTAACGGGCAGTGTACCCGATCGGTAGTAGTTTCGTGGTAAGTAAGGTGTCGAACACTTATAGAGAGGTTAAATCTATCAATTTAATTAATATCTTGGTTATCTAATCTATGTTAATTCTACTCTATTCTAAACCTATGTTAAACCTATGTCAGTCTAATATCCTAATTCTAACAAAAAAGGGGGGTTTTCTGCCTAAGAGACTGGCACGGTTTGTGTAACACCCTCGAAATCACAACAACGCAGCGGAATACCACTTGGGGTGCTACTTCATAGTTCATACACACAAGTTACAGAAAACGACATCAAAAGAGACGTTTTAATAAAATGTCACATTCGATTTAATAAAATATCAGAGTTGCATAGTTCCCATGATTATCTTTGAACAAAAGTTACAAGAGTTTAAACATGACTCAAATGTATATTTAAAGATAAATGATTATCGAATGTGAAGGAAACCAAGTCTTTAAAGTACTGATATCCGCGCATCCAAATGCTCCCAATGCTCTGCTAGCAAAATAATAACCTGAGAGAATACATGCAAAACGTCAACAATAATATTGGTGAATTCATAGGTTTAAGTAAAAGCGGTATTGAAATGATTTAAGAAAATATTTCAGTAAGAAAAGAAGTGTTACAACACTTATAAGTAATAGTTCTGAAATCCAAGTAGTGATTCAATAAATCAAGTAATGTTTAGTAGTGGACCACAAGGTTTAAGATTAGCCAACGACAGTATTTCATAGTATCATTCAACATTACAGCATTGAGCTCATGACACTGAAACCTTGACGGTAATGCATGCATATGAATTCTTGTTTTCCCCTGAAGTAGGTATTATTTCCTTATACCTAGGATTCTCAATAAATATTGTTCGTTGATAGGTGAGGTGCTTGAAAGAATTTGATTCAGACCCCCGGACAGGGTTGTCAAACCCATTAGATATATTAATTGTACTAGCGTTCACCCCTACAAAGTGACTAACGGTTCATGAAATTAGGGACTTTGGCAATAGAGACTCAGGCATATAATTTCATAAGTGGGTCAGGCATACCTTTCAAGCACTTGTGTCTTATTTAAAACAAGTAATATGTTCAAAACTCACAGTTTTATAAACAGATAATCAATGGTCTCAAATCATGTAGTAAGCAAATCAAGCGTTAATAAATTCAGTAGTAAACAACCATGTATTAGAAATCATGTGGTAGGCAAGTAAAGGCTTTAGTAAAAATATTCATGTAACGCTCATGTAGTAGAAATCAATAAGTTATTTGGTAAAACGAGCATGTATTCTCACCCTGAAAATAGTTATGAAAATCATTAAAAGGAGGAAAAGGTGGGGCTATGAACTCACTGTGGATAAGAGTAGTGATTAAGAAATCCAAACGAGAAAGACAAGTGTCAACAATCAACCGTGACCTATTAATATTAATAATATATTATTAATATTTGAATGATATAAAACATGCAACTTATTGTAATTATATCATGTATATATATAGCACGCGCATAAAACTTTATACTTAGGAATACATGACAACTCCACTTATTATTTCTATTAGTTTACACTTTTTCTGAAAATTGTAACGTTTTAGCAAGATGATCGGCTCACTTAAAGTAACGTTAAATGGTCGAACTAGTCGATCTCCCTCCATATTAAATTACTCTTATATGTTATTTAACTACCATAGATCACCCATAAAACATAGCCTAAGTAATCTTATTATGAAAGACACATCAATGACACTTGTTCCAAAACAGGGTCACACATATCATGGACAACCTCCAGTTTAAATTTCGTCCAAAAATAATAAGTTTTGACCCGCCTGCACATAGCATCTTTACAATCAAATTTCTGGACAGCAAACACAGTTTTGACACTTAATCTTGTACCAAGGGTTTGACTCACTTTTACATTCTGAAAATCGACGAGGCCTAGTTCGTTGGAAAGTAGACTCGAAGCACTTAATCACAGGGTCCTGCAAATCTAGTAAAGCTATTGGCATGACCAAGTTACACTACACGCAAAATGGACTAAAATTCTGCACAAAAACATGTGCAGAATTTTGCAGAAACAATTTCCCAAATTCAAATCACCCAATTTTTACGTATTAAGATTAGAAACTCATTCCTATATCAAAATCTTTTTAGGATTACGCCGCCTACACCTAAACTCTAATATCTTAATTTACAACAACTCTCGTCTTACTAATTCAGGCCTAAACAACCTGATCTAAAGGAGGGTTCCAAAACCCTCGCAAATCTTCAATATTTCACATATATTTCACATTCAACACTCTCAAACTAACCTATAATTCCTACTAAACCTATTAGATCATCATCAAAATTAATAAACCAAAACTCATCTTTTCACAACTTAGTCATGGATCGCAAAGTATCAAAAACTAACATGCATGCTTACATATATGTAAAACCAAATCAAAAGAGAAAATAAAAGACTTACAATACCAATGAAAATGAAGTAAAAGATCAAACATAAACCCTAATTGGGTTGTGTTCGCTGCCAAGACCAAGAGGGACCAAGACCAAACCCTCACTCAATTTTTATCTCACACAATCTTGTAATAATCCATAGAATCAAACCCTAGAAGTTTCTTTCACCATTAAAATCAATAATACTTGAAAATAATTTATTTTCTTCAAATCAAGAATTTAGAAACATCATGCATAGAGGTTATTTGTGTTAGGGATTAATTAGGGTTTAGTTTATAGGTGATTTAGGATAAAAAGGGAGTGGTTGGATGAAAATTTAATAATGGTGGTGTAGGGTTTTTGACTGGCGTCGAAGAACAGAAGAGGGAGGGGAGAAGCAGTCGATTGTTTCTTTTATGTGTTATGGAGGTTATAAAAAGGATAAGCCCTATATATATAGTTAATATCCTTTCCTTGTTTGTATCGAATGATAAAAAAAATAATGAGTCGTTGGTTTTGGTCATTGTATAACCGGCCTTATAAATGGGCTTGGGTTGCTATTTTTTTTTACTTTGTACTACACAAAACATGGGCCTAATTGTTTAGTTAAATTCTAAAAGGAGGTGTTTGGTTTTTAGTTTTGTAGAAGAAGTAAAAATAATAAAGGGAGTGTTTGGTTTTTCTATTTGTTGGAGGAAATACAAATATAAGGGTGTGTTTGGTTTAGGATTTAGTAAGAGTAAAAATATAATAAGAGGGTGTTTGGTTTATATGTTATATTTATAAATTATATTTTTATTTTTATTTTTTTAAAACATTTATACCATAATATTTGTTTTTAAACACGTAGTTAAAATATTAAAAATTGTAAAAACACTATTTTGACACGATTTCAGAAAATACGCGAAAAAAGTCAGGAGTCACTAAAAGTAAAATAAATACCCTTTCGAAACTAAAACATGAAATTCTTGATTTCTCAAACGCTAAAACGGATAAATATCCTAAGCATGACTCGCGAATAATTAAAACGACGATTTTAATAAAAACCAACAAAAATGTAAAAGTAAATTCTTCAAAATTTATAAAATAAATATTAGATTCGAAATGGTAGTGATCTTAAATACGGGGTTTTACAGTTTGGTTGGTAACTACTATCAATTCAAGGCACTTTAACCCATGTGAGCTAACTAACAAAGGATAAAAGAGCGGTCGAACCTTATATAAAAAATTGTATTAACCATTATTAATCCGATTAGAAAGTTCGTTTGTTTATTAAGTGCAATGATTTCTTCTCTCGAGGTGGCGTATCATTCTTAAGACTTAGGCGTTACATCATCCTAAGACCTAGACACAATAATTCTGTCACAATTAAAGCATCCGCATAAAGCATCCTTATTTGCTGATTATAATCTATCTTAGGGATTAAGGCAATGGTGATCTTGTTAAACCCTAGCTCATAGAGACTTTACTCACTTACCGCTTATTGGCAATTTATACACTATTAGTCCACTTATCCAACTATCCAATGGAATCATAACATTACTTGTTGAATTATCTAGGTCACTTACTAGTCAACACGATCAATAAACCATTGGCAATATCCAATTAACTGGTTAAGCCCGAAGCGTATCCTAGACACAGACTTAGAAGGACAATATTTGTGTAACTATTATTCTAGATGTATAAATTACTATATGGAGAGATATCTCAAACTCTAGATCTACTTGGTCCGTGTCACTAGATCCAGTTGAATGATAGGTCGCATACAAAAACGCGTAAACACGTATAAATTGATAAACATAAACAAGCATACAACGATAAATTATGAAATCGAGATAAAAAAATACCAAAGATTCAGATCTT
>BQNB010089936.1:5072-27278 GCA_026074375.1 Tanacetum coccineum
TATTTGGAGAAGTGGGGGCCCATGACTGTTGGATGACAGTTAGATAAGGAACATTTGTTCCTTATTTAATGTGTTCAGTCACCAACCTAGGATATTAAGTAACTAAAGACTTAGAGCATTTAGTTACTTAATTTAATGTGTCCCCCAGTGTCATGGTATTCACATATGTTTCAGGGAGAAAAAAGATACACCACACTAAACATGTTTGATCAAGGAGACTGATCAATCAATGTTCAACATGCCTAACTCTGCTTTCAGCCTTATAGAAGTAGGTTCATCCAGAGGTTTGGTAAAGATATCAGCTAGCTAATATTCAGTGGGGATGAAGTGTAATTCAATATCTCCTATAAGGATGTGATCCCTCATGAAATGATATCTTATATCAATATGCTTGGTTCTTGAGTGAAGTACTGGATTATTGGATATGGCAATGGCACTGGTGTTGTCATAAAAAATAGGTACCATCTTGTAATGGATGTCATAGTCACTGAGTTGACTTTTCATCCATAGGATACTAGCACAACACCCAGCAGCAGCAACATATTCAGCCTTAGCTGAGGACATAGCCATTAACTGCTGTTTCTTAGCACTTCAACAAACAAGTTTTCCACCAAGTATTTGACAGGTAACTAAGGTGATTTTTCTGTCCATATTACAACCAGCATAGTCTAAGTCTGAGTATCCTTTTAGATCAAAGACTGAACATTTTGGATAATACAAACCAAGGGTAGGAGTACCTTTTAGGTGCCTGAGGATTCTTTTTACAGCAGTTAGATGTGATTCCTTTGGATTGGACTGATATCTTACACACAAGACTATGGAGAATTGGATATTAGGCCTTGTTGCAGTTAAGTACATTAGTGACCCAATCATTCTTCTATATGAGGTCTCATTGACTGGCTTGCCAGCAAGATCAGAACCTAAGTTGTTTGGAGGAACCATAGGTGTTTTCACTGAGGAACTATCAAAAATTTCATATTTCTTGAGTAAGTTCCTAGTAAACTGTTCTTGACAAATAGAGATTCCTTTGTCATCCTGCTTGATTTGCAGTCCAAGGAAGTAGGTGAGTTCTCCCATCATACTCATTTAAAATTTCTTTGTCATCAGTTTCTCAAACTATTTACAAAGTTTATAACTTGTTGAGGCAAATATGATGTCATCTACATACACCTGAACAAGAAGGACATCTCCTTTTGATTTATAAATGAACAATGTGTTATCTATTCTTCCCCTGGTAAACTTATTTTGAATAAGAAAAGTAGAAAGAGTCTCATACCATGCCTTTGGTGCTTGTTTTAGTCCATAATCGGCTTTGTCAAGTTTACAGACATAGTCAGGAAACTCACTACTTTCAAAGCCAGGAGGTTATTTAACATAAACATCTTCTTTCAGTTTACCATTTAGAAAGGCACTTTTGACATCCATTTGATAAACTTTAAAGTTTATATATGTAGCAAAAGCAAGGAATATCCTGATGGCTTCCATCCTTACCACTGGTGCAAAGGTTTCATCATAGTCAATTCCTTCTTTTTGACTATAATCTTGTGCAACTAGTCTTTTTTATTTTTTGTGGTTATACCATGCTTATCTTTCTTGTTTCTGAATACCCATTTGGAGCCTATAGCTGTTTTTCCGTAAGGGAGTGGAACAAGAGTCCATACTTTGTTTCTATAGAACTGATTCAGTTCTTCTTGCATGGCATCAACCCATCCTAGGTGCTTTAGTGCCTCAGACAGCTTTTTAGGTTCTATCTTAGAGAGAAAGTAAGAAAATAGACATTCACTAGCTGAGGCAGCTGTAAGGTTAGCAGCCATGCTTCTTGTAAGCATGCCTTCACCAGGATCACCAATGATATTCACAAGTTCAATGTGTTGGTCTTTTTACCATCTATCCTGAGGAACAGGATGAGCAATTGTAGAGGCTTGATTGGATATATGTGACTGAGAGACATCACGGACTAAAGATTCATTAATAGATACTGAGACTTCAGTATTGTTACCTATTGGTCCTTCAGTGGGTTGGGTGATAATTTGTTCATTCTGAACATTTTGCTCATGAGTCCCTTCAGTGTTGATTAGATCAGGAGGACCTTCAGTATCCTCAGTGAGAGGTATATCAGGCTCGTTTGGAGCAATCACTTCAGGGACATGGTTTTCTTGGGTAATTTCAGAGAGTGAACGACCATGAGGAATAACATAGTATGAAATACCAGAATCTGTTTGATATTGTCTAGATGGATCATCCTCATGAATAAATTCATCAGGAGGATATCTAGAGGAATCATCAATTCCAATCTCATACTCTGATGTATTATTAAACCTGATGGCTTCCATACTCTCATCAAATGTCACATGATAAGTCTCCTCAACTTGTTGTCTTCTTGTGTTAAAGACTCTGAAATCTTTTGAGACAAAAGAATATCCTAAGAAATAACCATCATCAGCCTTAGCATCAAATTTACCTAGATGATCCTTGTAATTGTGAATAAACACAGGGCATCCAAGCACAATAAAATAGCTGATATTAAGGATTCTTACTCTGAATATCTCATAGGGAGTCTTATCATGTCTTTTGACAATGATTGATCTGTTCTGAGTATAACAGGCTATTCTGACTGCTTCAGTCCAGAAATGCTTAGAGAGTACTTGTAACAATCCGCATTTTTCACATCATTTTACGTCAATAAACTCTCAACTATTTATTTTAACTTTTACGCGTTTTTATTTAATTTCAACCGTTTAGTTAAATCGCGTAAACTAAAAATCAACAATCAACGTAAACCGACATCAAACAAATAAAAGTTTACGTCAAACAAGTGTTATATTATTTTTTACGGAGATATTTTATAACTTTTCATAATTTATTTTTATACGTTACGTAAAACGTTTACGTTTCGCAATAAATTACATTTATGCATGCATGGAAACACCAATACCTATCTATACCTCAATAAATACCCACTCTTGAACCCAATACTAAAAATCTTACACATTTTCTTTCCAAAAATTCATTTGTAGCCGTCCATGCTTATGCATACACAAGAAATAAATCATAAAACCTTCCACTAACTTACCTTTACTAGTTTATATTAACCATGAAACATTGGATCTTCACATAACCATTAACCATCATGTTTAAGCCTTACTTTTGTCCCCTCTTGCACCATATACATGGCACAAACACTCTTTTGTCATAAGCATGCTTCGTAATGTCCCATTAAATCCAATCCTATCTTACACCTAGCTATTTTTTTAATATAAACATAGTACTTCCTTTGACCATATAAGCTATAATATCATTTCACTTCTCATATCACCAAGAATATTGCAAGTAAACTTTCTTTATAGCTCTCAAAACCTACGGCTAAAAAAGTGAACGCAAAATAATTCATAGTTTTCTTTTTTCTTGAAGTTACAAGGATACAAGGTTAATCAAAGGTATAATCTAAGGTATCTGAAGTGGTTTTGCAAGAAAGGGTTCAAGTATAATCAAGGGTTTTCAAGAATCAAAGTTAGGGTTTATATAAGGGTTTTTGGGTTGAAGTTTGGATTTGATTTTGTGTTCATCTTCTATTTTCATTCATACAAGGTCTATCATCATCTCTACACTTTCATAATTATTTCATTCATATACATAAATATTTATTATCTTGTTAAATCACCATCTAGTAATTATTTTATAAAGTATATAAAATAAAACAAGTTTATACATAATCAAAAAAATACATATTCATGGTGAAAGGTGTTTAACATATGTTAGAATGCAAAAACATATTTTATTTGGTATATTACAAGTGTTGGATAATTTATATAATTAATTTGTTGAATTAATTGTTACAAATTTATTTATATAGTTTATAAATAAATAATTATTTTGAACATTTTAATTGGACATATTGGACAAAAAATAGATAGACATAAAGTAGAGGACTTAAAGTATAAAACTTGACATTAAAATAGTATGTTTCAAGACGATTTCGAATATATAAGAAACTTGAAAACGGACTTAAAACGAGAAAGTTATGAATTTTCAAAGATTTCAAAAACTATATAATTTCTCACACCTTTTATAAAACTGTGAGAAATTACGAGAAAACTGTGAACTTTGAAATCTGTGTTTTTGAGGGCTTTCGGGTCCGATTCGGCCAAAGTATAAAACTACAAACTTGTTCGGAATGACATTTTACTAGAAGTTAACAAGTTTCGGAACCTAGAAGGGTATAAATTGGGAGCTAGACATCATGAAAACTAGGTAACTTTTATAAACAATTTTTTGAACATTTTTATAAAAGTATGTTTGCTGTTAGAAATTAAAAATGAGGTTTACGAGCATTTTTGGGTCCGTTTGAGCTATAAAAACCTTAAGAAATAATGTAGTATTACTTATATAATATTTAGACATGTTTTTAACTTTATAAATATTATTATATAAAACAATTGAACTATTTATATATGTTATTATATAAATAATAAAAATATTAAATCGAACATTATTAACAATAATCAATTATCGGACAAAGATACTATTTTTACGGATACATATATTTGGACATTAAATAACAAACGGTACTTAAACATTGTTTCAACTTTTATAAACTAAACAAAAACTATTAGGGGGTGATATAACTTTATAATTTAGATTGTTGTATTTATTTTACATACATTACACTTATACGATCTATAATTAATTAGGTTGCATTTCGGCCATTTGTGCCGTCATTCTTTGTTGATTGTTGCTACATTCGATACCTTCATTTGAGATGAGTTCATAGCCCCATTTTATACAATTACAATGATTTACAACTTTTAGGGTGAGAAACATGCATTGTTTTTACATTTGGACGCAACTACACTTTTAAACAAATTACGAGTTTGCTTAAGTAGCGATAACCCACCAAGCCCACTATCATGAACTGTTAATTACATTGTGTAAGCGCGAGTGTTATAAATATATGTATTTGGGATTGACATCCCCGTTCGAGTGAGTAGCTCTCACTAGTTCGACGGATTGAACTAACAGACGTATACCATGTCGGATTTGGGATGTTACGGGTTGACATCTACACTGGGCATACATTGGCATTAATTTGCATCCATTCATGTCGAGCGTCAGTGTCATGAGCTTAGAGAATCGTAATTACATTTTGTGATATTGTACGTGTTACATGTCATCCACTTTGAAATCTTGTGGTCTAACACTTTATACATACATAAACCTGTGAATTCACCAACTTTATGTTGACGTTTTAAAGCATATTTTTCTCAAGTGAATAAGATGATTGACTTAACTGGTGTGCATTTTCAAGATTACATTCATGGATTTCTACAAATCAATTCTTATTTTCTTATTTCATGCTTTTCATTATAATGCAAACTTCGGGACAAATGTTATATCAAGTTCAATTTTAAGAAAATCAACGAGATTACTTTTCAAATGACTCATTTAGAGGTCGTTCTATCATATCTTGTGCTATTGTATTATGAAGTAACGCTCCTGGACATAATTCTGCTGCGACCCAATTTGGGGGTGTTACAGATTGGTATCTATAGCCAAGGTTATAGAGAACTAGGTTGCATATTTTACCTAGACAATAACCATTTTCTCAAATATTGCATCACATCAAACTTCTTTATGTGCATACACACTACTTGCCTACTTGCTTACAGTGCTTGCTTACACTACTTGCTTACATAACTTATATATGTATTTACCTTCTCTTGCGTATATTTTACACTTATTTATATAAAAGTTATTTATATAAATAATAGAACATTTCTCAAGACATTGTGAATGACACGATGGTCTTTAAAACTTTTTATGATTTTACATAATACCATATTACATAACATTGAAACATGTCACAGTCTGCTGACCCCGCTAGTTACCTTTTCATTTAACCCCGAGTTGAACACCCGCCTCATACTGTTAAGACAAGTACGTCATCCTACGACTGTTATGTATCGTGATGCTACTTTGGACGAAATCTCATTATATATTATATTTCTTATGATTTTGAAGAACAATGACAACTACGAATCAAGGGATGAGTTTTGCGAAAATCCAGCAGATTGTAGCCCAGCGAGTGGCTAATGCTATTGAGACTATTGCTATCTATGAGACAAAGACCCGCATGACTCGCGAGTCAATGTGCCAGACCAAATAGCAGAAGGACAGGCTAGTAGAGAATGCTAGCAACAAGAGGAAGTGGGAAGGTGACCACAATGGAAGCTCTATCCAACACCAAAGCAAAGAGCATAAGGTGTTTAGAGCACACACTGTCGGACCAAACAACAAGAAAAACTATGCTGGAAATCTACCATTATGTAACAAGTGCAAGTTCCACCACAATGGCCCGTGCACTATAAAATGCGCGAACTGCAAGAGAGTTGGCCATTTGACAAGGGATTGTAGGAATCCTTCTACTGCTAACAATCAGAAGACCCTCACTTGCTTTAAATGTGGGAAGCAAGGGTACTATAAGAGTGATTTCCCGGAGTTAAAGAATCGAAACCATAGAAACCAAGCTGGTGGTACTAAAACACGTGGAATGGTGTAGGCCTTAGGAGGAGGAGAAACCAATTAAGACCCTAACAACATGGAAGATGATATCAATGCTTAGACTATATTCCCTTTAGGAATCCTCATTGTACTTTCTCTTAAATTTCTGTTGTACTGTACGAATGATTTCAATTTTTCTATCAATTAATGTGTCGTGAAAATTTCATCAATTTTACTTCAACTCTCTATTTATTTATGCAAGCCACTTCCTAAAATATTATAACTCTATAAACCATTTCACTACCACATAATAAATTATTTCGTCGCTTTCCATAAACTGCTTCCATGGTCAATTTACAAACTATTTTGTTGTCAATTCACAAACAAATTATTACCACATCATAAACTCCTTACTATTACATTATGAACTGTCACGTGATCCCCTCGAAAACTATTTTGATACCACCTTATAAACAATTTTAGTATCGTCTCATAAACAAAGTCGATGTCATTAATAAACAATCTTATTATCGATTGATAAACCATCATTTTATAAACCGTTTTGCTACTACCTATTGACTTATCACAATGAAAACTATTTTACCATCACCTTATGAAAGTTTTGCTAACGTTTATAAACTATCTCCCTAGTATTTCATAAACTAATTTACTATCATAAAACAACTCTCTATCATGTTAGGAACTAATATGCTTCCATCTCACAAACCATTTTGCTATTATTTTATAAACCAAGTTACCATCATCTTATATACTACTTTGCAATCATCTCAAAAACCATGTTACTACCACCTTATGAGTCATCTTGTTTTTACCTTATGAAACCATTTTGTTCTCATCACATAAATTATTTTACTATCACCCCATGAGTTATTTAGCTATTGTCTTGTAAACCATCTTACGGTTTCTCGCAAACCATTTTATTATCATCCTATAAACAACCTTACATCCACCTTGTGAATCATTTTGTTATTTTATAAAACTTTTTGATATATCTTTTTACATAACACTATTTTGACAAAAATGAGCATTGCATCGTTAGTCCTCAAATATACATAGTCTGATCACCTATGTATAAATCAGGAAGACCATGTCATGCTGAGTAGTAGTCAACCTAAAACTTTTGCCAAAATTAATTCTCTACTTATATGCCCAAAATGCAAAGTTTTCGTGATGTCACGGGAAACTGAACTAGTAATCATAGTAACTAAGTAGACCTTTACTCCACCTTACTACATAGATTTGACATCACTATACACCAAACCTTATCTCGAAAAGTCAAGACGCATCACTAGTCGCCCTAGGACAATTCCCCGTCAAGTTTGCTCGCCATTAAGGAATTTAATAAATCTCTCATTCAAACATCGACGTAGTACCGTAAAAACTTAATAATTGTGACGTCATTATAAGTATAAATTCCTTATCACCCTATAAAGAAAAATGTTATAGCTGCCACTTTAAGCCGAAAGAAACGGATAAGACTACTAGGATTCAAATTTTAGTCACAACAAATAAATTTTAAACCACCGTCACAAATCTTGGATGCTCAAGCCGAAGCAATTAGGAATGAGAACATTGAGAACATAAATTTTCATAGTATAATCAAGGAGTTGAAACTCGTTCCAATGAGACCCTCTATATTAGGAAAACAAAATTGGTTAGCACGATTTTGGAGGATTAAGATAAGTATTCTGCAATAGGTATTCACACCTCTTCATCAACACCATTTCGGAAGGCAACTCAAACTGAATTTCAGGAAGAAATTCTTTTAACACGGGGAGACTATAACAATACGCATTTTTCACATCATTTTACGTCAATAAACTCTCAACTATTTATTTTAACTTTTACGCGTTTTCATTTAATTTCAACCGTTTAGTTAAATCGCGTAAACTAAAAATCAACAATCAACGTAAACCGACATCAAACAAATAAATTTTTACGTCAAACAAGTGTTATATTATTTTTTACGAAGATAATTTATAACTCTTCATAATTTATTTTTATACGTTATGTAAAACGTTTATGTTTCGCAATAAATTACATTTATGCATGCATGGAAAAACAAATACCTATCTATACTTCAATAAATACCCACTCTTAAACCCAATACTAAAAATCTTACACATTTTCCTTCCAAAAACTCATATGTAGCCGTCCATGCTTATGCATACACAAGAAATAAATCATAAAACCTTCCATTAACTTACCTTTACTAGTTTATATTAACCAAGAACCATTGGATCTTTACATAACTATTAACACCATGTTTAAGCCTCACTTTTGTCCCCTCTTGCACCATATACATGGCACAAACACTCTTTTGTCATAAGCATGCTTGGTAATGTCCCATTAGATTCAATCCTATCTTACACCTAGCTATTTGTTTAATATAAACATAGTACTTCCTTTGACCATATAAGCTAGCATATCATTTCACTTCTCTTATCACCAAGAATATTGCAAGTAAACTTTCTTTCTAGCTCTCAAAACCCACGGCTAAGAAAGTGAACACAGAACAATTTACAATTTTCTTTTTTCTTGAAGTTACAAGTATACAAGGTTAATCAAAGGTATAATCTAAGGTGTCTCAAGTGGTTTTGCAAGAAAAGGTTCAAGTATATTTAAGGGTTTTCAAGAATCAAAAGTTACGGTTTATATAAGGATTTGTTGAAGTTAGGATTTGATTTTGTGTTCATCTTCTACTTTCATTCATACAAGGTCTATCATCATCTCTACACTTTCATAATTATTTCATTCATATACATACATATTTATTATCTTGTTAAATCACCATCTAATTATTATTTTATAATGTTTATAAAATAAAACAAGTTTATACATAATCAAGAAAATATATATTCATGGTGAAAAGGTGTTTAAAATATGTTAGAATGCATGAACATATTTTATTTGGTATATTACAAGTATTGGATAATTTATATAATTAATTTGTTGAATTAATTGTTACAAATTTATTTATATAGTTTATAAATAAATAATTGTTTTGAACATTTTAATTGGACATAAAATAGATAGACATAAAATAGGTGACTTAAAGTATACTAATGATGTGGTATTAGTTAATTTAAACGACTTGTAATAATTAAGTCGTGTTAAACTTTATAAAAACAAGTTTACATATATATATAAGACAATATCTACATATATTGTATAAAATGTATATAAATATATAAATATATAATATAAAAAATATATATAACAATATATATATATCTATATATATCTATAAGTAATCACAATCTATCACTCCACTCACACAGCTCTAGATCTCGGCTGTATCATCTGGAGACGACACGCAACCCGATAACCCCATGCTCCGATTCAAAACCCCCAAGTCCTCCACCACCATTTCCCAGTAACTGCCGATATTAATTAAATATAGATACATGACAGAAACAAAACCTAATACATAAAAAAAATTGAAGTACAACCCCTCAAAAACTAGAATACGAACCATTTTATACGCTGAGAACATAAGAAAACATAGTTTAGCTTCAAAACAAAACAATCAAAATAAACAAATATTATTCGCAAGATTCAGTGATACACCTCTTACAATATACATCTGAGTTAACAAATAATTTTATTAACTATGATAACAACTGAACACAGAGAACTGATCATATAAAAATGATCGCAAACCAACTGCTCGTACACGAACCAAATCCTCTAACACAACTCGTACACGAATCAACATCTAATTAATTAATGTGACATTTGTCCAATTTCTATAGCTTCTCACTTTAACAACCCAAAGCACCTAAACAATTTTAACTAAATTCTCTCTCTCTCTCCAAAACACGCGTACTCGTCTCACTCTATATAACTATAAATATATATATATATATATATATAAATATATCAATATCTATATAAAATATTATATATAAAATATATATAGTAAATAAATTATAATATACAACAGAATGTAATAATAATTCTGTTGGAAACATCTTGCACTTTAAAAACTGATCATTATCATAGTACGTTTCAAGACGATTCCGAATATATAAGAAGCTTGAAAAATAGACTTAAAACGAGAAAGTTATGAATTTTTAAAGATTTCAAAAACTATATAATTTCTCACAGCTTTTATAAAACTGTGAGAAACAGCGAGAAAACTGTGGACTTTGAAATCGGTGTTTTTGAGGGCTTTTAGGTCCGATTTTGCCAAAGTATAAAACTACAAACTTGTTCGGAATGACATTTTTCTATAAAGTAACAAGTTTCGGAACCTAGAAGGGTATAAATTGGGAGCTAGACATCATGAAAACTAGGTAACTTTTATAAACAACTTTCTGCATATTTTTATGAAAGTATGCTTGCTGTTAGAAATTAAAAATAAGGTTTACGAGCGTTTTCGGGTCTGTTTGGGCTATAAAAACCTTAAGAAATAATGTAGTATTACTTATATAATATTTATACATGTTTTTAACTGTATAAATATTATTATATAAAACAATTGAACTATTTATTTAATGTTATTATATAAATAATAAAAATATTAAATCGAGCATTATTAACAATAATCAATTATCGGACAAAGATAATATTTTTACGGATACATATATTTGGACATTAAATAACAAACATAACTTAAACGTTGTTTCAACTCTTATAAACTAAACAAAAACTATTAGGGGGTGATATAACTTTATAATTTAGATTGTTGTATTTATTTTACATACATTACACTTATACGACCTATAATTAATTAGGTTGCATTTCGGCCATTTGTGACGTTATTCTTTGTTGATTGTTGCTACATTCGATACCTTCATTTGAGGTGAGTTCATAGCCCCATTTAATACAATTACAATGATTTACAACTTTTGGGGTAAGAAACATGCATTGTTTTTAAATTTGGACGCAAGTATACTTTTAAACAAATTACGAGTTTGCCTAAGTATTAATAACCCACCAAGCCCACTATCATGAACTGTTAATTACATTGTGTAAGCGCGAGTGTTATATATAGATCTATTAGGACTGACATACCCGTTCAAATGAGTAGCTCTTACTAGTTCGACGGATTGAACTAACGGACGTATACCATGTCGGATTTGGGATTTTACGGGTTGACATCTACACGGGGCATACATTGGCATTAATTTGCATCCATTCATGTCGAGCGTCAGTGTCATGAGCTTAGGGAATCGTAATTACATTTTGTGATATTGTACGTGTTACATGTCATCTACTTTGAAATCTTATGGTCCAACACTTTATACATACATAAACCTGTGAATTCACCAACTTTATGTTGACGTTTTAAAGCATGTTTTTCTCAGGTGAATAAGATGATTAACTTAACAGATGTGCATTGGAGTCTAAACTTTTCAAGATTACATTCATGGATTTCTAAAATCAATTCTCGTTGTGTTATTTCATGCTTTTCATTGTGATGCAAACTTCGGGACAAATGTTATATCAAGTTTAATTTCAAGAAATCAACGAGATTACTTTTCAAACGACTCATTTAGAGGTTGTTTTCTCATATCTTGTGCTATTGTATTATGAAGTAACGCTCCCGGACATAATTCTGTTGCTGCCCAATTTGGGGGTGTTACAGTACTGATCCATTCAGCATTGTTCTAGCAGTCTGAATAAGAGTTCTATTCTTCCTTTCAGCTACACCATTTTGTTCAGGTGTATAGGGAGAAGTGAAGTTCTGAGAAATTCCTTTCTCATCACAAAAACTCTCAAGCTCATGATTTCTAAACTCAGACCCATTATCAGTTCTGATTTGTTTGACTTTTACATCATTTTGGTTTTCTACCATCCTGATAAAAGACATTAGACTTACTAGTCTAAATAAATCCATATGAAGAAGATGCAAACACTTCCTGATAGAGAAGTTTTGTTTAATGAAGCTCTATGGTGCTTCCCTTTTTCACATGCTGATCAAGGTTTATCCTTTGAATAAACTAGGGAAGGAAGACCAAGAACTTTGTTTTGTTTTGCAAGTTTATTAATGTTCTTAAAATTGAGATGTGATAGCCTTTTATGCCATAGCCAGTTTATACTTTTTGAGGCTTTGGCAAAGAAGCAGGCTCCATTTAGAGTCAGTGATGACATGTCAAGGACATATACATCATTTCTTCTAGGTGCTATCAGGACAATTTCTTTGTTAGCATTAAAGATTGTTCCTTGCTTATCATCGAATTGTACAATATACTTAGCATCACAGAGTTGACTAATGCTAATTAGATTGTACTTAAGACCATTTACAAAGGCTACTTTTGTGAAAATAATACCCCCACAGTTTATTGAACCATATCCCTCAGTAATACAAGATGAGTTATCACCAAACACTACCTTAGGACCTGGTTGCTCTACATATTTGTGCAGATAACTCTTGACACCAGTCATACTCCTTGAGCATCCACTGTCCAGGTACCAAATGGGCTCCCTGATGTGTCTCTGCACAAATAATAAACTTGGGTTAGTTTCTTTTGTGAACCCACTTTTTGGTGGGCTCCCTGGCCTTTGTAGCCTAAATTTTCTCACCTCTTTTGAAGTGATCAAACTCATTGTGGTCAGTGGTGGAGTGTACAGTACTTCCACATGTATTACACTACTCCGAATTGAAGACTCATAAATAAAGGACTCACTAGTACACCCTCCTCTTATATGAATGACACAATTATGTCCTGAGGTAAAGTGATAATAACTTCCATAGTTTCACACTCAGGGAAGTTTCTACAATCATTAGGTCTGTGATCATTGAAACCACAATGTGTGCATGGTAGGAAAGGCTTTGCCTTTGATTTCAGGTTATGCTTGGAAGGAGATGCATATTGATAAGGCCGAGCCTTGTAGTTCTCACTCCTTTTTAGGGAAGCAGTATACATTTCATGATTTGAGGTCCTATGATCCTCCCTTTTACATATTATGTTGTAGAGAATCCTATAGCAATCATTAGTTGAATGATTGGTATAGTGACAGAGTTCACACTTAAGTTGTGGTTTTTGAAAAGGCTTAGGCCTGAGTGACTTTGATGAGCCAGTATTCTAAACTTTGGGTTTAGAATCTTGACTTATTTTTTATGAGTCAACTGACTTAGATAACTCAGTCTGTTGAATCTGTGAATTTGATTCTTGAGACTTTTGGGTAGAATTGACCTTTTCATTAATTAACATCTGAACAAGTTTAGTTAATTCATTTATCTTTGATTTTTGTTCAGTGTCTTTGACTTCAGTAGGAACTAAAGGTGTGGTTGGCTCAGTTTCACTAACAATGACAGTTCCTAAAACACTCTTGTTTAAAGAATCCTGTGTTTCAGGCTTTGTATGTTTCATGCTGCCTAAGCCCGATCTCTCTTTTAGAGAGTGGGGTGAAAGGTCAATGGCATTACCTCCTGAAGATTTTTCAGGGGAGGTAGAGGAATGGGAGATTCACCCTTCAACAAATCGGATGATGAAAGGGAATTGATGTGTACCAAGTGGGTTTTAGGAACTCATTTGACAAGCTTGACTTTCAGGGACTAGAAATCTTCCAGTGTTAAAGTTTGGAAGTTTGTTGTCAGGATTGAGTCTCTCAACCTAGTCTTAATTTTGAGACCTTTTCGTTTGGTCATATCCCGTGGAAGAGGAACGAAAAGATTTTTCATTTCATTCATTTTGATGAGATGTCAATGAACAATTCACCACCAAGACTTCTTCTTTGGTGAGGGATTTGTTCACTGATCATTGATAACCTTATTGAGCGAGTTAGAAAATTTTTCATTGATCTTTTTCTCCTCTTTGAGTTGTTCTTGAAGAGCATGATTTAACTTAGTAAGTTTAGTATTTTGAATTTGAAACGTGACAGCATCAAGCTTAGCTTATTTTAGGACTAATAGTTCATCTCTACACTTGTTTAATTCAAAAAAATTGTTATAATTAGAAAGTAAGTTTAATCATTGCTCTTCAACGAACTTGAGATCAATGTTGATATATTTGAGGTAATTTTGCCAATCGGCATCTTCTTTCATAGAGAGAATAATATTTACCTTTCTCAAGGTGATGTCGATCCATTTACCATTGGGAGCATGCTTCTTTCCAATAGTGAGCTCGTCATCAGCTAGAGCCATTAGTACCTTGACCTGAGTTACTTCTTCATCATCTGAGACCTCTTCCTCATCCCAATTAAAGGTTTCAGCAACTAAACCTTTGTTCTTTGGTTGGAAGGTCTTTGGAGTCTGAGACGTAGAGGGATTTTCCTCAAGTAGTGCAAGTTTAGCTTTCATTTTCTTAGACTCAGCCTTGTAGTCTTTTTGAATTTTTCGGTCAGCCTAACTAATTGAGTTTGGAGATGATTGAATAATTTCTGGAGTAAACTTGGGTTGAAAGCCTTTTGACACTGATGAATAACCTGTCACTGGTGATTTGTAAGAAGGTTTAGACATTTTAAAAAAGCAGTGTTTTGCAAAATGACCTTTTTTGCCACATTTGTAACATTCAGTGTTTTCATTTGCTTTTTGACTAGAAAAATTATTTCTTCTTTTTATAAAACGTTTTGAATTTGCCAAAAGGGCTCTCTCATAAAACTTAATATCTAAGTCTCGGAGATACTCCTCACTAGACCTTTCATCTACATCATCATCAGAATTTTCTTGGAAATCCTGTATAACATTGTTAGAAAAGAAGGTAGTAGAAATAGCAGTGCTTGAGGGAGTAGTTATGAGGACCTTTTTGGTGTCAGAATACCTTCTTTGGATTAGATTGTCCTCATAGACAAACCTTTCATAGATATCTACTAGGTCAAGAGTCTGAGTATGATTGGCATTCCTCAGTCCCTGAGAGAAGGTTAACCACTTCTCAGGGAGACTATTCATGAAACCAACATTGATGTCATGTTTAAAGAGGTTAACACCATCATTGGCAAGCTCATTAAGCAAGATCTTATAGCGGGTGTAGGTCTGTGAGAGGCTTTCAGTGGGTTTAGCCCTGAAAGTTTGATACTCAAGTTTCAGATCCATGATCCTATTTTCCTTGGTATATAAGGGACCTTCAAAGCTGTGAACCAAGTCATTCCATGTTGCTTTGCCAATCATTCAAAAAGATCTCTATCTTTAAGGCGTTCGGATAACTTTGGTTGAGCTCACGGATTGCCAACATGGCATTCCGTATGTCAGAGCCATTGTGCTTCTTTTTTAAGCCTTTTAGTGCAAAAATCTAGCCCTTGGTGTGTTTCCTTGCATCCCGCTACATGGCATTATCCATGGTGGGTTATTCACCAATGGGAGCATTTGGTGATGTATAACTCTGCCAAGGTGTCCTTTATCACTTGAATTGTCTCTTCACGTGGCCAATTTTGATTTGCCCTTTGGTTTTAACTCAGGGTTAAACGAAGACGAATGTGAATAGTACATTAACATGTTCCAGCCCAAAACTTATTAAAGGGTGGTTGCTTGGGGGGGGGGGGGGGTAACCCATTTTATTGGAACAGGGTTATAACTCGGGTGACTTTTGGGTTTATAAAGGGTTTTGGGCTGGGTATTTGGCCTTGGGCTTAGGTTTGGTGTTGTTATAAGGGTTAACGGGTGTTAACTCTTATAATAAAAAGAGTTAACACTGTTAGGGTTTAGGGGGCTATTTTTGCAATTTAGTTTAACTTTGAGGGACTAATTTGGTAAATTTGGGATTTTTGTCTTAATATGGTTGACTTTGGTTGACCAAGGGTTGACTTTTGTTGTCCTTTGATAGCATTCTCCAGGCTCTTGTATTCTTTTTCCTTTCATGTGTCTGTGTTTGTCCGGTTTTGACCGTTCTCTTATGATTTTTGCTATATCCGTACCTACACAATCACAAAGACAAAACAAGCAGTATACAAGTATTTTAAGCATAATTTTGTCTTTTATGGGCCTATTTTGATATAAAAAGGATATGTATTTTCACACATATCAAGGCTCCCTGATGTGTCTCTGCACAAATAATAAACTTAGGTTAGTTTCTTTTATGAACCCACTTTTTGGTGGGTTCCCTGGCCTTTGCAGCCTGAATTTTCTCACCTTATCTGAAGTGATCAAAGTCATTATGTTTAGAGGTTGAGTGTATAGTGCTTCCACATGTATTGCACAATACACCAATTAAAGATTCACTAGACTAAAAGGACTCAGCTAGCATTCCTCCTCTAATATGAATGACACAATTATGTCTTGAGGTAAAGTGATCATAACTTCCACATATTCCATACTCAGGATAGTTTCTATAATTACTAGGTCTGTGATCATTGAAACCATAATGTGTTCATGGTGGAAAAGGCTTTCCCTTTGCTTTCAGGATCTACTTGGAAGAAGATGCATACTGATAAGGCTGAGCCTTATAGTTCTCACTCCTTTTTAGAGAAGCAATATACATCTCATGATCTGAGGTCCTATGATCCTCCCTTTTGCATATCACGCAGTAAGGAATCCTATAGCAATCATCAGTTAAGCGATTAGTATAGTGACAGAGTTCACACTTAAGTTGTGGTTTTTAAATAGGCTTGGGCCTGAGTGACTTTAATGAGCCAACATTCTGAACTTTAGGTTTAGATTATTTACCATTTGTTTATGAGTCAAACTGACGTAGAAGGACTCAGTCAGGTGAATTGTGAGTTTGATTCTTGTGTTCACATTTAGGTACGAGTTGACCTTTTAACCACATGAACTTTCTGAACAAATTGGTTAATTCATTTATCTTTGATTCTTCTTCAGTGTTCTTGACTTCAGTAGGAACTGAAGGTGTGGTTGGCTCAGTTTCACTTATAGTGACAGATCATGAAACACTCTTGTCTAAAGAATCGTGTGTTTCAGGTTTTGTATGTTTCATGATGCCTAAGCCTGGTCTCTCTCTTAGAGAGTAGGGTTGTTTAGGTCAATGGCATTTCCTCTGAGCTTGGCGAAGTCTACTTGAAGATTTTTTAGGGGATGAAGGTAGTGGAGTAAGGGTTTTAGCTCTTAATTTTGGGCAGGATTTAGGGGCTTTTAAGTTTCTGTGGTTTAAAGGAGACTTATTGCAAGCTTGACTTTAGGGACTGAATTCTTCCTGTATTTAAGTTTGGATAGTTGCTGTCAGGAGTTGAGTATCTCTACCCAGTCTATTGGTTTTTGAGACCATTCTAGGTCATAACCTATGGAAGCAAGGAATGAAAGGCATTTTCATTTATAATTCATTTTTGGATAAGGATTCAGTTGAGTCACCTCTAAGAATTTTTTTACTTTTGGTGAGGGATTTGATATGATACATTAAACTATCTTTCGGTGAGCTAGTTAGCTAATTTTTCATTGATCTTTTTCTCCCTCTTTGTGTTGTTCTTAAAGAGAATGATTTTTCTTTGTAAGTTTAGGGTTTTGAATTTAACAATTAACAGCATCGAGCTTGGCTTGTTTTTTAAAATTAGCAATTCATATCTACATTGTTTAATTCAAAAAACCATTTTTTATATACTTAGAACAGTAAGTTTAATCGTTGCTCTTCAACGCAAACTTAAGTTCAATGTTGATTTATTTAGGTAAATTTTGCCCATCGGCATCTTCATCCATAGAAGAGAGTGTGATACCATTATTATGGTGTTTGTTCGGATCCTATTCACAATTACGTAGTATGACTCTTTCCAACAGTGAAGATCATCTTCAGATAGAGCCATAAGTACCTTGACCTGAGTGTCTTCTTCATCATCAGAATCCTCTTCCCTATCCAAATCATAGGTCTTCAGTGATAACTAAACTTTGTTCTGTTAGTTGGATGGTCTTTGGGTTTTGAGAACTAGTAGGGATTGATCAAGGTGTGCAAGCTTATCTTTTATCTTCGTTAATGTTGTACTCAACTTGTTAGTCTTTTTTAAAGCTTTGGATCAGCTTGACTACTTGAGTTGGAGCAGACTGAATAAGTTTTATGAGTAAAACTTTGGTTGAAAGCCTTAGACATGATGAGTTATTATTCACCTGGTTGATTGGTAGTTGGTTTCGACATTTTAGAAAAGCAGTTCTTGCAAAATGACTTTGTTGCCACATTTGTTACAATTCAGTATTTTCATTTGCTTTTTGACTGAGAAATTGTTCTTCTTTTTATAAAAACGTTTTTTGAATTTGCCAAAAGGGGCTATTTCATGATTTCATATCTAAGTCTAGTAGATACTCTCACTAGACCTTGCATCTACTTCATCATTAGAATTTTCTTTTAAATCCTGGTTGACCATTGTTAGAAAGTTTGGCAAGTAGGAAATTATAGTGCTTTTGAGGGAGCAGTAATAATGAGGGTCCTTTTTGTTGTCAGAATTCCTTATTTGGATTAGGTTGTCCTCATAGACAAACCTCCAATAGATATCTGCAAGGTCAAGAGGTATAAGTATGATTGTCCGATTCCTTAGTCCCTAAGAGAGGTTAACATTTCTCAGGGAGGTATTAATAAAACAACATTGATTTCATGTTTAGAGAGGTTAACACCATCATTGGTAAGCTCATTGAGCAGGGTCTTATAGCGGTTATAGGTCCGTGAGAGACTTTCAGTGGACTTAGCCCTGAAAGTTTGATACTTAAGTTTTAGATCCATGATCCTATTTTCCTTGGTATCTATGGGACCTTCAAAGCTATGAACCAAGTCAGTCCATGTTTCTTTTGGCTGAAACAATGGCTAATATTAATTCACATTAGTATCTGGTTAGACATACCATAATGTTGCTTTTTAAGGCGCTGGTCTTGAACGACCACCCTCCTCTCATCTAAAGTCCATTAGTACTTAAGCTTAGCATCACCATCAACTGCTTTTGGCTGAAATGGACCATCCTTAATACATTTTATGTAATAGGGTTCCATTTCCGCTAAGTAGCAAAGCATTTACTTTTTCCACTTATTAAATTTTCTCGGCTCTAGTTTAGGAGCAATAGCAGCATAGCTACCTCCCTTTTTGTAAATAGCTGGGTACTATCATTAATAAAGACTATTTTAGGATCTTGGTTTTAAAAACCTTAAGTATAATTAGTGTTAATAAGTTTTAACAAACCTGACCCATGAGGACTCTGTTACCACATTTGTTGTTCCACTTAGTAGTAAACAATAACTATAAAGTTTTCATTAACTAACTCATGGGCTAAGCAAGTAAAGTTAACATTTTTTTTGACAAAGATTTGTGTACGTAAATATAACTAATAAGTAAAGACACAAATTAACTTTTCAACGTTTTTAACTCTTTTGTTAAGAATTATAACCCATTGTATGCGGAACTACAATGGGGATTGAATGACAATGTATGTGTTTTGTGATCTATAAAGGGATTTCTTTAACAAACATACCTTGTTGCCTTGTTCATATCCCAGTGGCTGCCTCATGTAGATCACTTCTTCAAGATTCCCATGTAAAAATGCCGTCTTTACATCAAGCTGCTCTAGCTCATAATCTTTACACGCAGTCAATGCAAGTATAACCCGAATAGATGTGTGTCGAACTACTGGAGAAAATACTTCATTATAATCTATACCCGCCCTCTGTGTAAATCCACGAGCCACCAACCTTGCTTTGTTCCTAGGCTTTTGAACACCTTTAATCCCTTCCTTTATCTTGAATAGACATTTGCAGCTCGCCAGCTTTTGCCTAGCTGGATGATCTACTAACTCCCAGGTCTTGTTTTTCCTCAGAGAATCGTACTCTTCTTTCATAGCAGTTTTTCACTTAAAACTATCTTCACAAGCAACTACCTCTTGGTATGTCAATGGTTTATGAGTATCTTTTTCCTCTGCTGCAACAAACGCGTAAGCAGCCAAATTACTCTCATCTCGAAACCTCAAAGGTTTTGTTCTTGTCCTTGGATCTCTATCCCGAACCAACTGATAATCTGTGAGATCTAGTGTTTGATCAGTTTCTTGATCTCCTGCATCTTACTCATCGCCAGTGATGTGTCATTATGCGTAGGTATTATTTGTTCTCAAGTTTTATTATTTATATTTTGCCGACTATACCTAGAACAACACTAACGGGCAATATACTCGATTAGTTGTAGATTCGATGGTAAGTATGGTGTCGATCACTAAGAGCGAGAGCGTTAATACTTAAATCTATCAGTATTTTAGTTATCTATGTTAGTCCTAAATTATTCTATTCTATGTTAAACCTAAGTTAATCCTAAACTAATGCAAAAAGAGGGTTTTTAGCCTCAGAGACTGGCACGAGTTTAGTTATCTAACCTAAGGTTTTGATGACAATTAACACGTACAAGTTAAAAGATAAAAGATAAAGGAGCGGTCAAGCCTAATGTAAGGAAAACGTATTAACCATATCAAATCTAATAAAATGCAGGTTTTAGTTTAATAGTGCAATGATTGTCCTGTTTCATTGTTGATATATCATTCCTAGACTTAGGCGGTACTTCTTCTTAAGACCTAGACTTGGCAATTCTATCACAATTAACCAAATCCGCATAAACCTCTTCGCGGTTGTTTATAATCTATCTTAGAAGACAATAATGGTGATCTTGTTGAATCCTAGCTCAACGATACTTTACTAACTTACTGCTTAACGGCTCTTTATATACTAGTAGTCCACTTGTCCAAATCTTTACTCAAGGAATAAGAACGTCACTTGTTGATCCTAGGTCACCTGCTAGTCCAACTTGTTCACTAAACAGAAGTAAAGACAGCACATTACTTGTGATCCTTTTGCTCTAGATATATAAATTGCAATATGGAGAGCTATCCCAGTATCTAGTCCACTTGGTCCGCTTTCTAGACCCAGTTGAATGATATTTCGCTTACTTAAGCACATAAGCGAGTATAAATCAATAGACATAAGACAACACATAATTCATAAGATACAATTAGAATAAACATAAACCAAACATTAAAAACTATTTATAATATCAATGGCTAATACCTTACAAGGTTTTAGCAATAGCCATTGTAAAAGAATACAAGTTTGATTAGACGAACGATTAAGGTAACCTAACCAAAGTTAATCGAATGATTCACACACTATCGACTTTATTAAGTGTATAAGATTACAAGGGTTGCACTATGCATATTGATGAAGAAAAGAGAAGCCAAGAAGGTCTTGCAACGCAATTCAATCCATAGGAAACCCTTGTAATTTCTATACTCTAAATACGCGTTTGGTTTTTGGTATCGTTCATTATTGTTTAGTTTACCTTAATCATTCGTCTATGACATTTGTATAGTTACAATGGCTATTGGCTAATACCTTTAGGTATTAGCCATGTTTATGATAATTTAATGTTTGGTTTTTGTTTATTCTGATTGTATGCTTATTCGTTGTGAGTTGTTTTATGTTTATCAATTTATACTCGTTTACGTGCTTAAGTATGCGACCTATCATTCAACTGGATCTAGGAATACAAATAGAGCGTTAGCTAGATGTCGGGATAGCTCTTCATATCTATAATTTATATATCTAGAGTAATAGGATCACAAATATTGACCTGTCGTTGCCTTTGGTTTAGTAAACAAGTTAGACTAGCAGGTGACCTAGGATTAACAAATAACGTTCTGATTCCTTTGGTAAAGATTTGGACAGTGGACTACTAGTATATAAAGAGCCGTTAAGCAGTAAGTTAGTAAAGTCTCGTTGAGCTAGGATTCGATAAGATCACCATTATTGTCTCCTAAGATAGATTATAATCAACCATGAATACTTTATGCGGATGTGGTTAATTGTGACAGAATTGCCATGTCTAGGTTTTAGGAAGAAGTACC
>BQNB010089937.1:0-14616 GCA_026074375.1 Tanacetum coccineum
AGATGGAAGGGGTAGAAGACCTAGGGAAGGTAATGATGAGCATGTTGATGAATTGAATGGTTAAGAAAATAACCAAGGTATGGGAGATAATGGAGGTATAGAGGGAGTCAATGGGAATGTAGAGGGAGCCAATGGGGGAGCACCCGACTTTTTAACGATCATTGCCCAACAATTGCAGAACCTCTTACCCGCCATGTTGGCTCAGGTTAGTAACCGAGGAAATATTGGAAATCAAAATGGTAATGTGGTTAATGAGAACGTTCAGGAGAATGTTAGGAATGTGATAGTAAATGGCAACCGGGTAGGTTATTCATATAAGGAGTTCTTAGCTTGTAACCCTAAGAAATATGATGGTAAGGGAGGTGCTGTAGTTCTTACTCGTTGGATTGAGAAAATAGAGTTTGTGCATGATATGAGTGGTTGTAGTGTTGACCAAAAAGTGAAATACACAGCTGGTTCATTTGTGAGAAAGGCTTTAACGTGGTGGAACTCTCAGATCCGCACGCTAAGCCAGGAAGTTGCTATTAGTATGTCATGAAATGACTTTAAGTTTATGATGATGCAAGAGTTTTGTCCTAGTCATGAGATGCAAAAGTTGGAATCTGAGTTGTAGAATCACGCTATGGTCGGGGCTGGCCATGCCTACCTTTATGATAGGTTTCATGCGTTGGTATAGGTTCGTTTCAAAATTGGACACTCCAGAGGTAGAAGGAATGGAGGTATGTGTATGGCTTGCTCCATCAAATCTTGGCTTGTGCAGCCCGTTTTGTTTGTTTTTGTGTTTTTTTCCCCCCCCTTTGTGTGGGGGGGGGGGCCGGCCCCCCCCTCGCCAAAGACTATACCAAAACGGCTGTGCCCTGATTTCTGGTGCACTAAACCGATGAGGCTGTGAGAAAAGGATCAATGCAAGTAGGTTGAGATCAAGAGCAAAATGTGGGGGAATTTGCAAGAATAAGAATGGTAGGGATGTAATAAGAGGGACATAGGATGGTAATGCTTTTGTACTTACTGTAAAAACCCCTGTAGAAAGAGAGAATATGGGTACTTGGCCCAAGTGTACCATCTGCAACTCCTACCATGCACCCGGAGGGCCTTGTCACACATGCTTTAACTATAACCGTCCGGATCATTTAGCAAAGGATTGTAGAGGTGTGCCGAGGAATATGAATCATGTCAATGCTAGAAACCTAACTGTTAGAGCATGTTATGAGTGTGGTAGTACCAACCATGTCAGATCAGCTTATCTTAGATAGATTAGGGCACAAGGATCGGAAGAAAATCATCCAAATCAAGTTGCTGCTAATAATGGGGGTCAGGGTCGTAGAAACCAAAGGAACCAGGCTAGGGGTAGTGCATTCATGTTGGGAGCAGAGAAAGCTCGCCAGGATCTGAACATTGTGACGGGTACATTTACTTTGAAAAATCATTTTGCCACTACCTTATTTGACTCTGGTGTCGATTATAGTTTTGTTTCCACTACTTTCATACCTCTGTTAGGCTTAGAGCCCATCGACTTAGGTTTTAGATATGAGATTAAGATAGCTAGCGGGCAGCTAGTAGAGATTGATAAGGTTATTAAGGGTTGCAAACTAGAATCGAGGGTCATGTCTTTGACATCGACTTGATACCTTTTGGGCATGGGATTTTTGATGTGATTATAGGTATGGACTGGTTGTCCAATTATAAGGCTGAAATAATTTTCCATGAGAAGGTAGTGAGGATACCACTACCAGATGGAAAGGTGCTTAGAGTATTAGAAGAGAGACCAGAAGAGAACGCGATATTTTTGATAGGTGCTAAGGCTGGTGATAAGAAACAAGAGGAGATTGTTGTGGTTAGAGATTTTCCTGAGGTTTTCCCGAATGATCTATCTGGATTACACCTATTCGGTGAAAATTGAGTTCAAATTGAGTTAACCATTTGGAGTAACGCCGGTTGCAAAAGTCTCCATATGTTTGGCACCTTCTGAATTGGAGGGACTTGTCGGGACAACTCCAATGAACTCCAGACAAAGGTTCATTCGACCAGTTAATGCCTGGGATAAGCCGGTAGATTGTCGTAAGAAAATGGAGGGTTTTTTTAGATGTGTTTGATTATAGAGAATTAAACAAGTTGACTGTTAAGAATCGTTATCCACTTCCTAGAATTGATGATCTATTTGATCAACTGCAAGGGTCGCAGTTTTTCTCGAAGATAGATCTTAGGTCTGGATACCATCAGCTGAGAGTGCATGAGGATGACATTCCAAAGACTGCGTTTAGAACTCGTTATGGACATTTCGAGTTCACAGTAATGCCCTTTGGTCTGACTAACGCACCAGCGGTATTGGTAGTTTGAGTTTAAAGTTTGTAGGCTTATCTTTGATAAGTTGTGATAGTGTTTTTAGACGATATCTGATTCTACTTAAGAATCAAAGGAGCATGTTGAAACTTAAGGTTGGTTCTTTGGATGCTCAAAAGTGAGAAACTGTATGCTAAGTTTTCTAAGTGTGAATTCTGGCTAAGAGAAGTACAGTTTCTTGGGCATGTGATAAATGGTAATGGGATTCATGTAGACCCTAGTAAGATTGAAGCTGTTAAGAATTGGAAAGCCCCTAGAACTCCGACTGAGGTTCGTTCATTCTTAGGATTGGCTGGGTATTACCGTAGGTTCATTGAGAACTTTTCTAAGATAGCTAAGTCTCTTACTATCTTGACTCAGAAGTGTAAGACTTTCGATTGGGGTGAGGAACAAGAATTGGCATTTCAGACCTTGAAGGATAAGTTGTGTAATGCGCCTGTTCTAGCTCTCCCTGATGGACCAGAAGACTTTGTGGTATATTGTGATACGTCCGGGATAGGACTAGGTTGTGTGTTAATGCAAAGAGGTAAAGTGATAGCCTATGCGTCTAGGCAGTTGAAAATTCATGAGAAGAATTATACTACCCATGATTTGGAGTTGGGTGCGGTTGTGTTTGCACTTAAGATCTAGAGACATTATCTGTATGGGACAAAGAGTGTCATCTATACGGATCATAAGAGTCTTCAGCATATCTTTAGTCAGAAAGAGTTAAATATGCGACAGCGTCGCTGGATAGAGTTGTTTAGTGATTATGACTGTGAAATTCGCTACCATCCTGGTAAGGCGAATGTGGTGGCTGATGCCCTAAGTAGGAAGGAAAGAGTAAAGCCTAAGAGAGTTAGAGCTATGAATATGATCCTTCAGTCGAGTATCAAGGATAGTGTTGATAGAAATAATGCCTAAAAACATTATTAATATTTTTCACATCTTTACGTTTTGATAATCATAAAATATAAAAACGTTCAATGTAAAATTAAACGTAAACAAGTAATTAGTAGTAAATTTTTATTTCGAAAATTATATCACTTAAAGGTATGAATAAATAAATGCTTAATGTATTTTATGATCAAAGGAAATTTTTATTCAACCTCACACTTTTATAAAATGTTGTAAACAATTTTATAAACATTACAAAACATTTTCTACAATTAAAAGAAATGTTTTATTCAAAATAAACATTTTGAAATTTAAATTTTCGAACCTAAAACGGCTAGAAAGTTCTAGAAAATTCCCCCAACACAAAAGGACAAACTGGGGAGCACCCAATCTAGGGCGGCCCCCTTAAATACACGGGCGGCCCCCTTATATTTAAGGGGACCGCCCACCTATTTAAGGGGACCACCCATAGGTAGACGCTCCTCCAAAATTCCCTATAAATACTGGACTACTCCCTACTATTTTCTCACCTTTTGCACTCATTCTTTCTGATAAAAAATAGCCCACACATCTCATTAAAATCTTTGATCATTTAATCATAAAGCTTTGTTTCTAAGTGATCCAAGCTCAATTCCTCAAGTGCAAGAGAAGAATACTTCCATCATCAAGTAAAGAAGTATTACACCTCAAGTGTGTATTGCAATCTTATTGCATCCATATCATAACTTGTAAATCATTTGTAAATCTTGTAAAGTTGTGTAGTTGTTAGATCTTAGTGATTGTTGTAAGTATAGTTGGATCTTGGTGATCTTTCCTAGTAGTGTTAGTTAGGTGCGATTATAGTAGTGGCTTGGTGAAGTAGTGGTGTGAAGAAAACTAAGGTGTAAAGAAGTATTGTAGTCGTGAAGAAAAGTTATGTAGTGAAGTTGTGAAGTTATGGTAGATTGGTTCTAGCTAAGATTAGAACTTGACATCTAGCTTAGTGTCAGAAATCAAGATAAGCGAAAGTTGTGTAAGGTTTTCTCCGCTATAAGGGAGGTTGTTGACATAGTGAAGAAAACTCTCTAGTTAGGTGCTTGAGGAGTGGAGTAGGGCGAAGAGGTGCTTCATTGGCGAACCACTATAAATCATCGCGTTGTGGTTTGATTGTTCTTACTTTTATCTCTTGTCTTACATTATTTTCTCATACTATCCTATTAATTGTTTAGATAAGTATATTGTTCATATTGTGCAAGTGTTGAATTCACATATAGTCGAATCTAAATTTTTTACAAACACTTTAAAACCTTAAATTAAAAAGCGATAAACTATTCAACCCCCCTTTCTAGTTTTCCATAATTGGTATCAAGAGACACGTCAAACAAGATTTTTAAAATAAATTGTATTTTAAAACTTGAATTGATCTATGGAATCGGAAAAATATTTAGAAGGGCAATCTATGCAAAGACCACCACTATTTGAAAGTGATGGATTTATTTATTAGAAAAATAGATTTGAAACTTATGTGAAGTTAAAAGATCTAGATCTTTGGCATGTTATTACTGATGGTGATTTTCCTCCTATTCAAAATAATCCCGAAACTAAAAAGGATGACGTTGTACATTTTCATAAACAAAACGATGATCTTAAAAAGAAACTTGCTAAAAATAATGAAGCTAAAATGGTAATTTATAATGCTTTACCACGTAAAGAATATGAAAGAATTTTTATGTGTCAAACCGCAAAAGAAATTTGGGATGACTTTGTTAATCACCTCAAGGTAATAATAGTCAATAGCAACAAATAGATATTCTTGTTCAACAATATGAACAATTCATGATTCCAGAAGAGGAATCAATAGATAATGGCTTTGCTAAATTTAACACTATTATTACTAGTCTAAAAGCACTTGATGAAGGTTTTTCTAGGCTAGAAATTGTTAGACAATTTCTATAGGGGCATTACATCTAAACATGGCACGCGAAAGTCACGAGATTGAGAATCAAAGAATCTAACAACCTTACCTCATGAGATACTTAATGGAAATTGAACATTTATAAAGAAGTAATAAAGACGATTTGAAACGGTTCAAATGCAGAAAAGAACAAAGTAGATCTCTTGCATTAAAGGTGAAAAAGGAAGTAAGTGATGAAGATAGCTCAATCTCCGATAGTGAAGACGGAGAGTGTGCTATGGCCCTAAAGGAGTTTAAGAAATTTTTCAAGAGACGAGGAAGATTTGCAAGACAACCACGAGGCGATAGAAAAACATTTCCAAAGAAGTAGAAAATGATGATTATGGTAAAGTGATAGAAAAAGTTTTAGATGTGGTGATCCAAATTACCTCATTGGAGAATGTTCAAAGTCACCAAAGAACAACGATCAAAGAGCATTTATTAGAGGAGCATGGAGCGACAATGAAGAAGATGAAGTGGAAAAGACTAAAGATGAAACTTGTCTTGTAGCTCAAGCGCCCGATGAGGTAGCACTATTATGGCCATGTGATAATCCCAGTTTCATGGATATCTCCAAAAGTAACACATCTTTCTAGGAGCGGCACCACTCTTTATATCCATATAGGTGAAGCCCTTTAATTTCCGTGCACTTCATTAAGAGTATAAAAACTCACCCTAAAAGAATTACTCACTATTTAGTATTTAAACCAAATTAGTGTCGAGTTGGTAATCAACAACTTGTTTTTACCACATTGAACCTTTAAGTAGATTTTAGTCTAATTAAAGGTTGGGTTCCCATTGTTGCCAACTATTCCATGGGTTTCAAGCCCATCTCTCTTGTAGTTCCAAAGACTATGTCTTTTGGAAGACCTTTTGTAAACGGATCCGCAAGATTCTTACAAGAGCGTATATATTCAATAGTTATTATCCCATTCGATATTAACTCTTTGATATAGGCATGTCTAAGGCTAATGTGTCTAGACTTTCCATTATAAACCTTATTATATGCCCTTGATAGCGTTGACTGGCTATCACAATGTAAGGAAATGGTTGGCATTGGTTGTGGCCACAACTCTATATCTAACAACATATTTCTTAGCCATTCTGCTTCCTTACCCACGGCTGCAAGTGCTAAAAACTCAGCCTCCATGGTGGAATGTGTAATGCATGTTTGTTTCTTTGAACCCCAACAAACAGCCCCACCACCAAGTGTAAAAATCCAACCAGTTATGGATTTACTATCACTACTGCCAGTTATCCAACTAGTATCTAAGTATCCTTCAAGTACAGCAGGAAAACGATCATAAAACAAAGCTAATTGTCTAGTTCTTTTTAGATAACCAAAAACTCTTCCTATTGCTTTCCAATGATCCTGACTTGGATTACTCGTATATCTTGACAGTTTGCAAACAGCATATGCAATATCAGGTCAAGTACAATGTGTAGCATACATTAAACAACCTATTGCACTTGCATATTCAATTTGAGCAATAGCTCTTCCATTATTCTCAAGCAGTTTACAAGATGACTCATATGGGGTGTTTGCTTCCTCTATATTCAAGTGTTAAAAATTGCCTATAATCTTATCAATGTAATGACATTGATTTAATGCATAACCCCCACTATGCCTTTTAACCTTTATCCCTAATATAGTATCAACCTCATTCATGTCTTTCATTTGAAAGCATGAAGACAGAAACTTTTTAGTTTCATTGATACCTTCCTTATTGGTTCCAACAATGAGTATATCATCTACATAAAGGCATAAAATGACACCATAATCTTTTGTAAACTTAGAATAAATACATCTATCAGATGAATTATGGGTAAAACCATTTGAAAGTATAGACTTATCAAATTTATCATGCCATTGTTTAGGTGCTTGTTTTAACCCATATAAAGATTTCTTTAATTTGCAAACTTTATTCTCATGACCAGGCAACACAAACCCTTCAGGTTGTTTCATATAGACTTCTTCATCTAAGTCTCCATTTAAAAAGGCAGTTTTAACATCCATTTGATGTATAGGCAAATTATAAATTGAAGCTAATGCAAAGAGCACCCTAATCGAAGTGATTCTAGCTACCGGTGCATATGTTTCAAAGTAATCAAATCCTTGTCTTTGACTAAATCCTTGAATTACCAACCTAGCTTTAAAAGTTTGATTGGATCCATCTGTATGGTATTTAATTCTAAATACCCATCTACACGCAATTGCTTTGGAACCTAGAGGTAAATCTAAAAGTTCCTAAGTATTGTTAGATACTAGGGAATCCATTTCATCATCAATTACCTCTTTCCAAAATGCAGAATTCCTAGAGGTGATAGCCTCTTTATAAGTTTTAGGTGCATCCTCTACATTTAGTAGAACTGGTATTTTATTAATAACATTATTCTCATTATCACCTTCAACAAGGAAGATAATAGCTTGAGAATCAATAAAATTAGGATTCAAGTTTCTTTCCTTTCTAGCCCTTTCACTTCTTCTAGGTGCACTAGAAGATTCTGCCATATTCCTCTTATTGTTAGAGTTCAAATTTGGACCAGAAATATCTTGTGGGATTTGAGTCACAATTTCATTTGTGCTTGTTGAATCATGACGAAATTTATTCTCAAAGAAATCTACATCTCTTGATTCAACAATAACATTTGAATCTAAATCTAAACAACGATAAGATTTAGAATCTTTTGCATATCCCACAAATACACTTTTTAAGCCTCTAGGTCCTAATTTAGATGTATTAGGTAAGGGAACCTTGTAATAGGCTAAACAACCCCATACTCTAAAATAGCTAATATTAGGCTTTCTACCCTTCCAGATTTCATAAGGAGATACTTTTAGTTTCTTTGCAATTATTCTATTACTTACATGACATGCTGTAAGCAAGGCTTCACCCCACAAATTCTTTGGCAAGTTTGCACTGACTAACATAGCATTAATCATATCTTGCAAAACTCTATTCTTCCTCTCAGCAACACTGTTTTGTTGAGGTGTATATGGTGTTGTTCTTTGATGAATCAAACCTTGTGATTCACAATAGGAATAAAATTCATATGAGAACGACCATTATAAAGGTCATTTAAAACTGATACATTAGATTTCATAAGTGGTTCGATACAAAAAGTTCATGGGCTTAACTTGTTTATCTTGTAGAAATAAAGATTTCACAACATAACAATATTCCAAAATGTAATGCATGCAAATCTTTATGATAATGTGACTTCAAATGACGACCAGCCAATGTATCCGTGACTTGTACCTTATTGACTTGAGAAAACATGTTTAAATTGTCAACAATAATGTTGGTGAATTTATAGGTTTATAAAGTTAATGAAGTGGATAGCAAGATTTCCCTGTAATAAAGTAACAAATACAATATCACAAAAATGTATTACGAAATGCACTAAGCTCATGACACCGAAGCTAAACAATGTATGTATATCAAATACATATAAATGACTTTGCCCAATGTGGATGTTCAACCCGTAACATCCATGAATCCAAAGGTATACGTTCATCGTTTCTGGTCAACCGGTAAACTAGCAAGCGCTACTTGCCCGAACGGGGATGTTAATCCCAAATAGATCTATTCATAACATTCGCGCTCACATAATGCAATTAACAATTACATCTATGCAATTAACAGTTCATGATGATGGGCATAGTGGGTTATAGCTACTTAGGCAAACTCGTAATATTTGAATTTAAAATGTACTTTCATCCGTGTTGTACAACAAACATGATCTCATCCCCGAAATTTGATAAATGATTGAAAAAGTAGAAAAAAAAGTGGGGACGATAAACTCACCTTAGTGATATAATGAGGTAGCAACGAATATGAAGCGAGCAAGGTAAATGATGCACGCGAAAACAACGTAAACTCTATCCGCTACCTAAATAAATAGTACTTGTTTTACTAATCACAAAATATACCACAATGCATGTAATCTTGTCCTTAGTATGTGCTTGAGTATGAGGAAATATTACTTGTTTAATAAGTATGACTTTTCATAAAATCGGCCAATTATATCGGGTCATATTCTCGTATTATTAAACATATAGACTACGATATAGGACATTTTGGCAACCAAGTAACGTATACCTTAAAATGTTAGTTCGGTTAGACTCTTGGTTTGGTCTCTAGATGGGTTAAATCATTAGCCGAAATAGCGGTGTATAACTAATTAAAAAGAGTGTAAATATAATTAAGTTTTATGATTGATGACTCAAAGTTTTACCATTTATTTATGGACTCGATAGTTAACGATAGTGAAATCTAAAAATACATTTATAACCGCAGACAGGTCGTCTATAAATTCCGTTAATTAAGTTTTAAGTTTTGACGTTGTTTAATGGGTTAAAACGAGTGGAAAATGGGTGTACTCGCCATCTGGTTTAAACAGGATTATAAAAACTTGCATACCATTGTCAACACTTGCGACCAGACATCCATATTCAAATGCGATTTGCGAACTCGTTTCTAGACGAAAAGGGATAATTCTTTTTCCTATTTGAAGATGGTACATTAGACTTTAAATATCAGCTTTTGGTTTGTTCTAATATTATGTACAAGTATCACAATGACCTGAGAAAGGTGCCTAGCTAGCTGTTGTAAAACAAGTGAAAAAATGGCAGCTTCTGATGTGTGACTTTAAGTCCCTCTAGCTTCGTTGACACTTGAGGAAAACTAGAGGTTCTAGAGGCAAAACGAAGTATGAATTGTCCTTCTTACGAAGTAAGCAAAATTTGATTATATGCTCTACTTATAGGGGTCGAATGGTGCACTCGAACTTACAGGTGTGGGCTGCGTTCTTTTTAAAAGTCTAGCATAACATATGCATTTTCCCTTTTATCTAAACAACGAGTCTAATCTATAATTGGTTGACATACTAGACCTATTACTCTCGCATAACCGTAGCCCATGTTTCATTAGTCACTTCACAGTTTTATGAGGTCTCGCTCGTTATGTCGTTATGATCAGAAGGTAATACAATTTGGTTTTGTTTCTTAACAGATTCCCAGGTTTATTAACCACACATTTTATAGATTCAAAGCCCAAGTAAAACTTAACCATTAATGTGTCTCGTGATCATGTTGTTCAAAAATAAGTATATACATGTTGTTGAAAAATAAGTATATACACCTTTAAAAGCATGGCGTGTTGGTTTTTAAATTTGTAACCGACCCTCCATAAACAAGTATATACATTCTATTTTCAAAAGGTTCTAGTACACGGCTCCATAACAACATGTGACCAAGGATTACTACCTAATATAACTTAGCAACTAAGGTCTCTTGTTCCTGTTTCAGTAAAGATGCAAAAAAAGAAGATGTATGTTTGTGTTTCACAGTAACATTACAATGGGGTAAAGTGTTCATTCGTCTTTTAACTTTTACACAAAACCATTCTCAAGCACTAAGGACGATGCATGCAATCAAATAAAAAGAAGAGGTGTGAACTCACAAGGACTTTAAGAGAGGCGTGAGTTTAAGCTTGAACTAACGAAAACCCTACTTGATTACAACCCATTGGTGCCTGATTAAAACCCCAAACCAAAACATTTCGTTTGACTTGTAACCTACTGCTGCAACTGGAACATCATAAATCAACCTCCTGGCTTATACCTGGACCCAAAAGAAAGGGTTTTAGGGTGACGAGACTAAGGTTTGGGTTATTAGGGTTTTTTTGTATATGGTAGAGGTACAAAAGCGCGGTTAGTTGTGTGTTTAGTATGACCCCGAAACCAGAAAAACAAAAAGTGAGAGGAGATGGAGTATGATACTGATGATGTTGTTGTTGCTGTATTTTCAAGGAAGTGTATATGGTCTTCTTATAGTCATAGAATAACATATGCATAGAGCCTCATCTTGATATCACGTTCTATTGTTAACCTAAGTAGGGTAAAGAATTTCTTGGGTTTAATTTGGTCAAAGCACAGTATTTAAAAGGTAGAAACTGTTTGGAACGTGAGGGCAAAACCAATGTTATAGCAGCTAATGTATTCACAAGTATGCGTAGGTTTTAGGGAAGAGGTTTTGGGCTTTTACATGTTGGATAAAGAGTTAATTTAGGATAGGATATTTGTGCACCTTTATAGTCGAATAATGCAGATCCTTAAGAATTGGAAACAAAGTTTGTATGAGACTTGATGGCTATTTTGTAGGAAAGATCATTTGTTCTTTATATTAGTTTTATTGACCAATTAATTTTTATTAGGTTCCCTTTTAAACAAGTGTAGAAGAGTTGGAAAAATACATGGTATACACTTCTAGTTTTTAGGGGTACATGGCTTTTATTTAAAGATTTGTATCTAACTTCCTAGTTTATAAAAGTTAAGTTTTGGTGTAGTTGAATGTAAAGAGTTTCACTCGGATTAAATGAATGTGATTTTATCACTTTTCTTGCCGCGTAAATATATTAAATAACGAGTATGAAGGATTCATGTAAAGTCTTAATGAGTGTGTTTGACGTTTCTAGCAAACGTTGAATTTTTGATGCCTACGCGATTTAACGTTTGTGGTTTAAACGGGAGTAAACACACAAACCCAGTAAATAAAGAGGAAAATGAAAATAAATGGGATCGTAATATGACCTGAAAAACACGGGGTGTTATAGCAACACCATTCTGTTGAGGTGTATATGGTGCTGTTCTTTGATGAATCAAACCTTGTGATTCACAATAGCAAGAAAATTCGATGGAAAAGTATTCACCGCCTCTATCACTTCTTAGAATTTGTATCTTTTTGCCTTTTTGGTTTTCTACTTCAGCCTTATAAATTTTAAACGTTTCAAGGCCTGATATATTGATTTCAACAGATAAACATAGGTATAACTAGAGCAATCATCAATGAAAGTTATAAAATACCTATCTCATCCTCTAGTTAATTGTCCATTCAATCACATGTATATCAGAAGATACACTAACTCTAAAATATTCCAAATTGTCTATTCAACTTAGAAAAGGTTTTCTTTTCATTTTCGCTTGAACACATATTTCACATTTATCTTTATGTTCACCATTATAGGATATAATGCCTTGTTTTAACATATCTTTCATATCCTATAAATTTATTTGTCCAAACGATTATGCCATAAATTGAAAGTAGAGCATTCAATATTAAAACTAGAAATAAAATTGCAATCAGGCAAATAAGCAGAACTAGTAATTTTATTGATGTTGAGTTTGAACATGCCATCACAAGCATACGCTTTTCCTACAAATACATTGGCCTTGGACAGAATTACTTTGTCCGATTCTATCACAGCCTTAACCCCACTTTTACAAAGTTTAAACCAGAAACAAGATTCTTCCTAATGTTAGGAACATGAAGAACATTCATAAGGGTTAACTTCTTTCCAGATGTGAATTGGATCTCCACGTTTCCTGAGCCAATAACCTTTGAAGTATGATTGTCACCCATCATAACTTCATGTCCATCTTCAGTTTCCTTATAAGTTTTGAACAAGTCTCTGTTGTTGCAAACATGTGTAGTTGCACCAGAATCATACCACCAATCATCCGTTGTTGTCACACTAGCCATATGCAGTTCCTGAATCATTCCAATGTTCATTTCAGAAACCATAGCAGTGATTTCTGTGGTATCAACTTGTTCCACTGCATTAGCATATTCATCCTTCTTGTTTGAATTCTGATTTTTCTTCTTGGGATTTTTGCAGTAGCGTTTGATATGCCCTTTTTCACCGCATTTGTAACACACAACCTCAGACAATGGTTTCTTGTCTTTCTTGTTGTTCTTGGATGAATTCCATGTACCCTTCCTCTTCTTGTCATTTCCTTTGTTGTTCTTTCCTGAATCAACATAATTAACCTTAGAACTTGATGCACCATTCAGATTCTTTTCACGAATACGAGTTTCCTCTTCAATTCGTAAATGTTTCTAAATTTGATCCAATGTAAAATCCTCTAAAGTGTGCATCAATTTCTTTCTGTAATTGTGCCAAGAAGATGGTAACTTGGTAATGATGGCCCCAACCAATAACTTTTTAGGGATTTCAATGTTAAGATTTTTGAATTTAGAAACTAGAATAAGAAATTCATGAACTTGATCTAAAATTGACACGTTATCTTCCATGGCAAATTCAAAGAATTTAAAAGTGATAAACTTATCTGCCCCTTCCTTTTCAGCGGTGTATTTTTCTTCAAGAGAATTCTAGATTTCCCTTGCAGAAGTCATTGGTGTGTACAGATCATATAGACGATCAGTGAGGGTATATCCTCTGCATAGTGTTTCATCTTGTTCATGCTTCCTTTCTTCCTCTTCAGTCATCACGCCAATTGGTGACCCTTCTAGAACATAATAAACCTTGAACGCAGTTAACAGAAATTTCATCTTTTCCTTCCAACGAGTAAAGTTCTTCCCATCCATTCTGTCTAGTTTGATTGTGTCGCTTCAAAACATCCTTAAACCAGCACTTTGATCCATGATAATATTCTTTAAGATTGTTATAATATAGCAGAATTTCTACTAATAATATGAGCGAAATTGAGGACGTGATAATCACTGTCCTTAAAGAATATTAGCCCCCACTATTTGCGCTGGTGGGATTCGTGACTAATTTCTTCCCAGGATTCGACCTCAAAAATAGAACTTTATGCAGCGTACATAAGGTTCACATGAACATCAATTGTATGTATTTTGTATGTATGAATTTTTTATGAATGAAACATTGAAATAGGGCTTCCATTTATAAGGATACTTGTGACTCTTTAATAAATTAAATACACATTTTGTGTCATTTAGTATCACCGAAATATTTCATTAATAGTCACAATGGTTATAAATGGTTATAAATGGTTATGACATTTCAAAATATGCAATTGTCTCTTTACGAAAACTCAATTGCATTCATTCAATGAATGACGGTTACAAACACGTCACTTAATAGTCTTAAACAAACATGTCACTTTATTAACGTAATTATTTGGTCAATATATTTAATTAATATTATTTAACATATGTCAAGAGATACATATATTAATTATATTAATTAATATAATACATGTTTGTTTAATACTAATACATAAAATATACAATTGTTAATAAATAAAAACCCATAAGTTCCAACAGTGTATGGAACCACAGAGGGGTTTGTAGGTTATGAAGCCAGATTTCTGTATTCCATTGTAAGAGGAGCTTAGAAGGCGGCTTGTTACACCTAAACATGTATGTTTTACTTTTGTTCATACTCCTTCAATAGATTAATAATGAAAGGTTTTTTTTTGAATAGAATACCCACCTACTTTTTTATTTGTCCCTTTTTTGTCATTGTACTATGTGTTGTAGAGTCTCTAAAAGATGGTGGCTTTGCGTTCCATTTTGTAAGTAAAATTCCATAAAAAGTAGACTTTTAGAAAACTGATACTTTACATACACAAATGTATGAAAATATGAAGATTATGCGCCACAAAAAGACCCAAACATGACACAAAACCATCTATCCATG
>BQNB010089938.1:0-11624 GCA_026074375.1 Tanacetum coccineum
ATCACATCAATTCTTTATTCAAAGCACTATAATCACATGAATTATTGAGGAATTATTTTGTTGATTCAACCGAACCGACCAACACATACAATAGCAGTATCAATCAATAAGTACAAACTTACTTTTCACCAAGCAGTACCATTGTCTTTTTGAACACGTGCAATAGGAACCCAAATACCAAAACCTTGATATTATTATTTTCTTTTGTGTCGGCTGTGTCTTTTTAAGATAATTATCCACGTCCGAACAGATGTTTATTAAATTAATCCTCCCATGCCAGGATTAATTCAAAACAATGACAAGTGAATAATTGCGCACAACACCAAATCAGAGACACGAACCAGTACCTTCTTAAGAAGATATAGAGCGTCTTTAAAAATTTAAACAAACTTGTGAAGGGAAACCTTGTAAGAGGTTTACCTTCAAAGATTTTTCAAAATGACCACACTTGTATTGCTTGTCAGAAATGAAAGCAACACAAGGCCTCCACAAGGCCTCCAGTAAGGCCAAATCAGTGAGCTCTATTAGTCACTCCTTACAGCTTCTTCATATGGATTTGTTTGGACCTACATCTGTAAAGAGCTTAAACCATAAGACTTATTGCATGGTTATCACTGATGATTTTAGCAGGTTTAGTTGGGTATTCTTCTTAAGAACTAAGGATGAAACTAGTGGAATCCTTAAGGACTTTATAAGACAAATAGAGAACCAATTAAATCAAAAGGTTAAGACCATTAGAAGTGATAATGAAACAGAATTTAAGAACAAGGAGGTTATTGAATTCTGTGGGATAAAAGGGATCAAGATGGAATATAGTAATGCCAGAACTCCACAACAAAATAGAGTTGCTGAGAGAAAGAACAAGACCCTTATTGAGGCTGCAAGGAAGGTGAACCAAGCTTGCTGAGATTCATTTTTTTACTAACACTTTTTTATGGGAGTCTAAAGCAAAGCATTAGTACTGGCTTGTTATGTCTAGAAATAGGGTATTATGACAAGCCTCAACCAGTGAGTTCAGAGAATCAAGCTCACAAACTTGCAAGTCCACAAGAAGCTAATCATAATGTAGGTACAAAAGATATTAATGAGTTTGACCAAATCTTTATCTCTTCATTTTTATCTCTTTTTGACCAAATCTTTATTTTCTTCTACATCTTGTAGAATCCCACAATGACGACTTTGGTCCTTTTGTTTCCATCTTGTTTCATTTGTGTTTTGTCTTATCAACTCAAATATAATTCCTAACAATCTTTCTCTAGTTGATAATGACAAAACCAAATAAGCATGATCTTCCCCTGAAGTTAATATACGAATGAAAACTTCCCCTTAAGCTACCAAGGATCTACAAGTTGCAAATCATCAAATCTTCTTCCCCTTTTTGTCATCATCAAATCGGGGACTAAAGTATGCAACTTCGATCTTCACAACCACGAACCAATATTACACTTCTAATCCAAGCCTTCTATCTCCTCAAATTACCCACCATTAAGCACAATAAGAAAAATGAACTTGAGTAGTAGACACTCACACTAGCAGTAGTAATAATGACTAGTAGTAGCAAAAACCTTCACCTCGATGTAGCATGTAAATGGTTAAACATTTTAACATTAAGCTTCCCCTGAAACCCATATGTTAACCATTTCTTGAATCTTCAATTCTGTAGGCTCTATGTAATAATTACTGATGAAGAAAATTAAGTATAACGAACTTGATGCTGAAGTAGAACAACCTAAACTTGTGTCTTATATCTTGTTTATCCACGCGACGTCGAACTCATACCAAGACCAAAATATAAGTAGATCACAATCTCTTGACAAAATCCTCATCTATGAGACACATATCTAAAGTGATAGCAAATGTGAGCATTGAGCACCATAAGAAAAATCACACACCTTTGCTAGATTCGTCAAGTCTTCGTCACAACGTTATAAGCACGAACAAGTTACCTCCTCCTAAAAGGTATGATAAAACACAAACCCAAATAATTCCACTTCAACTTCAAATAGGTCATAAACAACCTTCTTCGTAACCAATTCGAACAAATAATCCAAAATACGAGCCTTTGAAACTTTTAGGAACATTTAAACCAAAAACCTTCCAGAACAAAAACTTCGACACATCTTTTCTTCATAAAGTCGACACCAACAAAAACCTTGAACAATCCTAGATATCGAGAGCCACGAGGCTCTGATACCAATTGTGGAGATCTTTATGACCCCTTAGATCGTTATTAAGACTCATCTAGGATATAGTAACAATGATTAATAAACTTGCACAGCGGAATAATAAAACAGAAATCAGAGTTACTTCAAGGTTTTCTTTATTCATTATATCCCCAAGATCAAATGATCCTTGAGGCTAAACTAACTAATACATAGATGTTTATAACACATCTACTAACTATCTAACTATGCTAACTAACTAAACGTGTACACACACACGTTTTGTTTTAGTCGACTCTCATTGAGAACACACACTTTTCTGGATACTAAAACAATATGCCTAGACCTCCTTTTATAGCATAAGGAGTCAAGGCTTTACATGGAAACTATTTAAAAGATATTAATGAGTTTGACCAAATCTTTATCTCTTCATCTTTATCTCTTTTTGACCAAATCTTTATTTTCTTCTACATCTTGTAGAATCCCACAATGACGACTTTGGTCCTTTTGTTTCCATCTTGTTTCATTCGTGTTTTGTCTTATCAACTCAAATATAATTCCCAACAACATCCATTGTGGCTACCAACTCCCAACATGTTCAAGATATCATGGTTATGTTTAAGGACATGGTTTGCCTCCTAGAGGTAGTAGAAGTCTTTAAAAAGGCTAATGTTAAAGGGAAGAAGTGGGAGAAAAACAACCCTGTTGAAAAAAAGATGCTTAACACCCTGATCAAACTAAGGGGGAGCAAATCTTAGGGGCCAACATTGCTAATATTATTCAGGGGGAGCAACTGATAAATGCTTAATTGTATATATTAAATACCCAGGATTTTGCCAATAAAAGCCAAGAAAACATGCCAAAAGATAGAAATTTGTGTGCTTTTGTGTCTATTGTGCAGGATTGGATAATAAAATCAAAAAGAGCAAAAACAAGCCAAAACCGACAAGAAACGGAAAAGACAAGACAAGAGTGAAGAATAGAAGCCAATCTCAAAGCCGGATCAGCCTGACAACAAGGAAAGAAAGTCAAAGCTCAATTATCAAGTGCCAAGGATTAATAATGTCAAGTTTTCAAAGTTCAAGGTTTCATTTGGATGTTTAAAAAGTCAAAGGACCAAAGATATTAAAGATGGAAAGTTGGTTTATAAAGGGAAAAAGGAGATAGAAACTACAAGGGCCATTTCTGTCAACTACAAACTACTTTTACACTACAACTATGAAGATAGAAACACAAGGGCTTGTTGTGTAATTTCCACAAAGATTCAAAGTTACACTACAAGCCGTCAAAGAACTCGAGCGATCTACGAGGAATGAATTATGTCTTATTTATACTCTCTCCTTGTATATTGCTATAGACAAAATCATTCCACTATCTACATTTCATACTACTATAGAGTCAATCATTAGAACATAATAGAGTCTATACACAACACATATTAGATTACTCATATAGTACACTTACTTATACTAACACATCGAGAGAGTCGATCTATACACTCGACAGCGAATCCTTACACACACCATATGACTAGTAGCTCGTGTTGAACAGAAAAGCACCTATATATGATTGGATGTTAGAATTGTTGAAGAAAAGACAAATTGAACTCACACGCCAACAGACTCAGGGACACAAATATTATAAGGAGTTAACTTTAAGACAATAAGTACTTAAACACTTATTTTATTAGAAAGTATTTTTGAATAGTTTTAACAAATAATTACTAACAAAATGATTCTAGTTACTGAGGTCTAAACTATCACACACTATACAACACTACACATAATAAATTCTACCATTTCTCTTGATATACTTTTAAATTATATACTAATTACACTACACACATATTTCCTTCTTAATTAAATCTTAAAATTAACTTGTAGATTGACTACGAAAATCTAGATGTATCATCTGACCTATTAACTTAAAATTACCCTCTAAACTTGAAACTACATTATAGCATTTTATTTTTACTAACTACTTATATAACTAAAACTACAGAACTTAGGGTACATTTACTTGCTCAATACAATTACTTACAAACATTTATAAAACACCACTTATTATACTTATACTTATGAATTTTTAAACTAATTTAATGTGAGTACATTATTTTAACATAATTATTTCTATACTTCTTTTTGTTAATATCTATTAAATACTAACTTAACCATATCTACTCTTTACCTTAGATTTCTATATCCTTTAAGTATAACCTTAATGTTAATCATTATGATAAATACTCGACACTATCATTTAATTCCTAAACACTCTTAAAACTATAAAATTAACTACTCTTACCTATTCTATGTTTATTTTAAGACATATTTATTATCTACATTCCTATAATAACTACTATATTTAAGTACTATACTAATCTATTACTACATCTATATTTATTATTTTTCTTCATATACCACTAAAACATATTTCTCAACTTCTGCTATAAATTTTGGATATTTTACTTTCTTCTTACTACTCGACTAACATTTTTTATTATTTTACTATGGTTTACTTTTCTGTAACTTTAAATTAACATTTTACTTTGTTACTTTTTAGAACTTCTTATAACACTCAACAAAATTCATACATCTTAGTTTATGTCATAGATTATTAGTTCATCATCGAGCGTTTCTAATAACTGTCTCAAATATCAGTGGATAGTTATCACTGAGTTTAATCTTTTTATACATGATATTCTAAGTGCAGCAACTTATAGAAACTACACTTGCCTACACTCAGTTTTATATATAGATAACTTGAGGCTAAAAACTATCTACAGTAAGTAAACAAATACCTATCTAATTTTTATAACTTTATATTCACTACACTACATGTACATCTATCTTTGTCAACCCAACTACATTGAAAAACCTAATAGGTGGTCATATAATCAACAAAAGTGGGGTTTTTGCGCGCGACATTGCCTTTGTTTTCATATACTTTATCTATATCTCTCAAAATACACTTACTATTTTTGCGTCCCATACAAGATCCACAACTTCTAAAATTATCTACTCTTACCCATTAAAAAAAAACCAACAATTACCTATCATTATTCTTCAAACTTCTGTTTTCTATATATCTACTCAAACACTTCCTCATCATTTAAATACATAACTAGCTTTCTTCATATTTTTATCTCATGGCGTTCTGACATAACAATTTTCCTATCAGGAAATGCGGCTCTTAGAGCTTGAGTCTTAAGCCTTTGAATACATTTAACGAGAATCCTCCATTAACTCAACAACTCTCAAATAACTACAAAACATTCCAAACACTACAATAACACGATATGAATCACCAAGCTCTTATTTCGCACTGTTCTGAACGCACTCCAAAATATTCGTTTAATGGCGGAAGGATTGTCGTGCGAGACAGTCTAATGCATGTATATAAGATGAAACAACCCTCACAGTTAATGCGAGACACACAAGAGCACACAAGTCACTTTGACGCCGCAAAAGATGACCCTAATCACACAATTCCAATGACGACAAGAATATAATAACATGAGATTCGAAAACGTTAGAACTTTTAGTATGATGAATTATAACACATTCAATACTTACTAGCTTTACTTAAAATGATGATATCATAACCATAAAATGACACAAGCAATTCTGATTAATCTACTAGGTCTTCCTATCATATACTTTCTTCTTCTTAATCTTGGTTTCTATTCGTTCTCTTCTTCCTCGATGTAGCTTATTCATTCAACTAACACTAGCTATTACACTAAATTTCTTTTGAGTCGAGATAATAGAAGAAAACATGAAACATCATTTCCAAAAACAGAATCCAACACAAAAATGCAAAAAAAAAAAACTTACAATGAAATCAATATCACAAAATAACAAAACACAAAACAATCAAATCTCACAAAACAACAGATCCCATGTCTACACAATTTAGACTTTCTTACGACTATATCTTTTTCTATGTTTTCTGAAACACTAATGACTTTGTCGTAACTTCTTGCGATATCAGCATCAAAATAGAAAAAAATATCGCGCCGATGCAAAAAAAGAACTCTATCTTTTATAATTAAGAGAGCACTCCAAATTAAATATATTTAGCGAGCGAAACGGTCCATATGTAATGCCGCTATCGATCACATACAAATTAATTTAAGCGCCTGTACAAAAATAACATAATGCAAGAATAACTAAAACTGCATTAAAAATTATTTGGCTCGAAACTACAATAAAACGGAATAAATTAACCTCTAATTCTATACCTCATCATCTGACTTTAATTATATCAAATTATCCCTTAATTACCTACCTGCATTATCCCTCATCACAAATCCTTATTAAAATGTTCTCTTTATAATGATATACATATATGAAAGCATTGATTAATAATTGGTTTCTTCTTGATGTACTAACATAAATTAGAAGCATGAGTCAAGAAGAAGAACTTGAACAGTTCAAATCAAAAACAGTCCATGTAACAATTTAGTTTTGTTTTACATTTTGATGCAACTGATATAGCAAAATAATGCAGCATTAAATATTGGTGAAAAAAAAAGATTATTAAACCTATTTCTTACTGCATTACATGAAAATAGTTACTGTATTAAAGTTATTTTTTACTAACAGAAAATATTTTTTAAAAACACAGGATATGAAGGATTGTTTGAATGATAACTTTTCAAAGACCAAGGCACTATTGTTAGATATAGATGACAAGATAAAGATAGCATTGGATGAAAACCCAGAAGATAGTGATTTAAAAATTATTCTTGGAAAAAGACTTGCCTTATTTAAGGAATTGAATCATTGTAACGATGATAATGCTATGGTATTTTTGGATAATGGTAATGATGTTCTTGAAGAATCTGTGAAAGAAATGAGGTTTCGAAAGAAAAAGATGATGTAACTGAAAAAGAAAAAGATGTTGAGAAGATGTTTGAGCTTGGTGGTAAAAACACAGTTCAGGTAACACTTTATTTTTGTTTTACATTTTGATGCAACTAATATAGTACAATAATGCATCATATAACATTAATGAAAAAAAGACTATTAAACATATTTCTTACTGCATTACATTAAAATATTTACTGCATTAAAGTTATACATTACTAACATAATATTTATTTAAAAAAACAGAAAATTAATAAAGAAAAAGATGTTGAGAAGGTGGTTGATCAAGATGTGGATAAGCCTGAAGATGTTGAGAAAAAAGTGAATTTGGAAACAATAAACTAGTAAATGATGAAGTAAGATATGTGAATACAGAATGTGAGAATGATAATGACTCGGGAAAGAAAGAAGTAGAGAAGAATACTGAAGATCTCATCAAAGGAACTGTCGTGTGTGTTGAAATAAGCAAAAAGGAAGTCAGCAAAGGAGTTCTGGCCATTAATGAAGACCCATTAAAGGATTCACAATTAGAAACATCAATCTTTGATAGTCGGCCAGAAGACTCACAACCCGAGGAACAAGAATCACAACTTGGAATGGAGATAGGAGCTGAATTTCAAGAAGAAAATCTAGAACCAGTAAAAAGTAATTAACAATGACACCTTTATTTGTACTATTATTTAGTCTTTTATGGTATCATTTGAATTATAATCTTAACTGTCTGTAATAACTACCAAATTCTTAAAACTTAACCTTTTATTTTGGGTAGTAATACAATAACAATTTAAATTTTGGAACATGATAATTATATAAATAAAATGAACAGTAACTCTACTACATCATAGTCTTTTTTAACTGCTAATGCAGTGGAGGAAAGCTATGTAGTACAGTTATCCTCAACTGCATTACAAGTTAGGCACACTATTAAGCATAATAAGCTGAAAATGTGAATGAAGACATATTTACTAGCATGTGGCTATATAAATAAGCTGATAACACTATAATTTGATTCTTTTATAACAGATTGTGAAACTCTTAAAGAGGCTGATTTTCCTTTAATTGGACTTGAGGAAATTGAAAGTTTAAAAGGTGGAGGGAGGAACCTATTTGATGAAAAATCTATAGTTCAAAATGTGAATGAAGATGATATGATATTACAAGACTCTCTTCTGAATATTCCATTTTTATCTACACAAGAAGTTGCATGCTTGGAAATTAACACACAAAGTTTCCTCAAATTCAAAAACAAGGAATACCAAACTCTTTTCATAGTAACAAGTTAAAGTTAGGGAAATATGTGTTTCCTGATGCACAAGCTACTGGGGAAAAACGACAAGAAGTTATGGTGACTGAAACTTCGATATTTCCTGGAAAAGAAACAAAAAAATTTGATTCTATAAAATCAAAATTAGTAAAAAAATAATGATGGGGTGGCTGAATGCATGAAAGAAAAGCCGATTAATGAATTAAAAGGGAAAAGTGTCAATTTCGAAGGTGGACATCCAACTATTAAAAGGCAACAGATTAAAAAAGAAATGGAAGGAGATAAAAATGTTCCAAAGACGCGTGCTAAGAAGACAGATGCTGACAAACAAGATATAAAAAAGCCTCAAGTTAGAAAGCAAACTGCCGCTCAATTGGCAAAATCGAAGGAAACAAAAACAAAAACAATTAAACCTGCACCTACAAAACGAAAGAAGAAAGAACCAAATGACAAAGAAGAAACAGCTATTCATGCATCACTAATTAGTTTCATTCATCCACCAATTGATACAGAAAGTGAAAAGCGTCAAGGAAAGCCATCTAATCTTTTAGTGTCGCCATTTTATCAACGGAAAGTGATATTGGATAAACCAGTCTCTGAAGAAGGAAAGAAGATTGTGGAATACATTTGGAGTAAAAATACACCTGAAGGGTAATTTATATTACTTCACTGCATAACTTCTATTATTTCACTGCATCTCTTTTTAATAAATCAATGCATCACAGTTATATTACACACTATCTAAAAGTTTATGTTGATCTCAAATGTACATTGATAAATTTTTTTATATTGCATTAAAGTATATATTCTGTTTCATTAATGTTCATTTCAACATCACTTCTATTACTTCACTGCGTTACTTTTTAATAAATTAATGCATCACAGTTATATTACCCAATGCAAAAAAGCTTATGTTTATGTCAAATGTATAGTGAAATTGTTTTCGATAGAAAAAAAGGATTTGGAATCGAAGGCGTCTATTTCTTGAGCCTATACCCTTAAATTGAAGTGGCTTCAACCATAATAGACTTATGGACTCTTGTGCTAAATAACAAAGAACAACACAGAGACAAGCTTTTAGGTGATGGTAATGTATACTGTCATACGGTAATTATGGTAAGTAATTCACATATATAATAGATTGAATTTTATTGTAAGCTATAACTTTTTTTATCATTGATAATCATTTAATGTTCATTAAAACAGACTCAACACTCAATTGAAATGGGAAAGGACTTGGAAGCACGAAGAGATAGTTTTGATAAAAATATTGATATTGTTTTAAAGCAAGTAAAACGGAAGAATTTCAAGGATGTTAATTTGGTAAGTAGATTTATTATGAATTTTTTTTCATAATTACTAGATTTATAGTATGTCAAATAATGCTAATTCTTTTGATAAAACTACAGGTTTTCTTTCCTACGATTAAGATGTCAAAAAAATCAAATCATTTCTATGTCATATGCTTTAATTTGAAGACTTCTGAAATTGATATTATCGACAACATAGATAATGGCATTGATGATATAAAAACAAGATATGGTGGTTTCCCATGTGCTCTGGTAAGTATAACTGAAAATGCATACTTTTATATGTTAACTGCATTATAGTTCTATATTTAGTGCATTATAGTTTTATAATTAATGCATTATATTTCTATATATATGACTAGTGCATTATAGTGTTATAATTACTGCAGCAAACAAATTCCATTGATGTAACTGTATATCATATTTTCACAGATGGAATCATTTATTGACTACCCGGAAAGAAAGAAACATCAAAATTGCTATGACCTTATACTAGCCAAACCTAAGCTAGTTGAGTTTCCTTGGAAGACAACATACAATTCTCACGACTGTGGTGTGTTTGTTATTAGGCACATGGAAACATATCTTGGTAAGGTAATTTTTTACAAAAATTCAAGAAAGAAGGACCAGAAAGTTCAGTTGAATATGATGCGTACCAAGTACATGGTAAAGATCCTTCTAATGAGCTTTAATGAAAAAAAGAAGACTTTATTGAAACAAGCACAAGAATACATAAAGATGAAACCAAAGAGTTCTAAGGTGCTTACAGGCAACGATGTTAGAGTGGATGAATAATTGTTAAAGCAATTTAATGAGACTGTAATCAAGACCATTGATTATTGAAACATCTTTATTTTTAAGTCTATTGAATGATTAAAATTTTTAATTGTATTTCTGTTTGTTTTTTATAGCAAGTATTGTTGTATTACTGATTGTTTTCTATATCAAATACTTGACTTTTTAATAATCATTATTTTCTTTAATAGTCTACTGCATCACAAACAAATGCATTAATGCATCATAAAATGTTACCATATTACAAAATGAGTATCTTGATCTAATTCTTCATAGTTATTTTATCATACTCCAGTGCATTAATATGTTATTATAGTGCATTGTAATGTATAATCTCTATAATACAATAAACATCATGCATGTAATATTTACATGCATAATACTTTAATGCATCAGTATGTAAAAGTCAATGCACTAATATGTAAAATTCTGATATAGAATTGATTACTCCTTTGAAAGTAAGGGCTATATTATTTACAATCATACATGTGCAAAATAAAAATATTATTATGAAAAATAATATTCTCATGAATTTATACATGTTGTTGCATTACTATGAAAACTAATAGTTCACTGCATGACTTTGTAAAAGTCAATGCATTACTATGTAAAAATGGTACTGAAAAACACAGAATGCTGTAAAACAATACAATCATCCATCCTCCTGAAAAACCATCACCGCACAGTATATAACCACTAACAATACAATCTGCAGCTACATACTCGCACAATATAACCTAGAAGTAGAAAGAAAAATGCATCATCTCAAAATGACCTACTATACAAAACCTAACGAAAAGAACTTAACAAATCCTAACAAAACCTTATTGACCTACTACACATTTAAAAAGTTACTGCAATTGAAAATTTACTGCATTAATTTTAAAAATTCAATGCATTAGTATGAAATATCAAAACACATCAGGTCAAAACTCAAAAACATAAACTATAGAGCAGTAGAAACTAAACTATGTTCAAACTAATGAAACCTCATAAAACTACTGCATCAATTTTACTTAAAACTTAAACTATAGAACAGTTTTGCAATATATATAAAGAAAGACTGATCATTAAAAGTAAGGTAATAGTTAGGTAAAAATATACAAACATTTAGCTTACAAATATACCTTACAAATGTTAAACAAATCTTAAAGTTACATACAAACACCTAGTAAAACACATCCAAAAGTTGTTCATCAAATCACTATTACCTTTCACACAACTT